>JAQQAE010010997.1:0-13829 GCA_029823295.1 Pseudamia nigra | reverse complement strand
TACTCAAAAATATGTACTTGAGTAAAAGAATATGCCATGAAAAATGACTCAAGTAGTAACTTTATACTGTTGAATTTATTACAGCCTCGTATACTGTGTTCTAACAGGTTATTTATGCTAGAGGTAAAATGTCACATTAATTTTCATTAATCTAGAGTCAGACCCAGAAACAAATGCAAAAATGCATGGTGTTATTGCAGGATTTTGTTGATTTAGTTGATTATTTTGACCATTTTTGCACATTTTCTTCTGTTGACTTTGTAAAATTTTGTTGATTTATCTTGTTCATTTATGTTTATTCACTTAATTACTTTGATCATTTTTTTTGTTGATTATCTTGTTGAATTTGTTGAATTTTGTTATTTTACTTGATTATTTTGTTCTTTTTTGCTATTTTTGTTGCCAGTTTGGTTGTATTTAGGTTCAATTTCACTGGTCATTTAGTTCATTCTCTTCATTTAAATAAGTTTGTTGATTTTTGTGCTCATTTTGTTAGTTCTTTTTTGTTCATTTTACTCCTACTCATTGAGATGTAACTGCAACTGAGTAGAAGTACAGTGTTTTTCTTCATTAATGTAACGGAGTACGAGTAAAAAACCATTCGTCAAAATATCTACTTAAATATCTAATAACTAAATGTCTACAAAAATACTCCAGTACATGTAATGGAGTAAATATTCTTGAGTACTATCCACCTCTGGTTATATGTAATATAGTTGTGTTAGTCAATATTGGATGCCTTGCCATTAGAGAGTAGTCATGGTACCAAAATCATTTTTGACAGTGATTGGATGTTCTCTATGAATTATATACTTGAAGCAGATATTGCTCCCGAAAGGCTCTTATTCTGTTTAGAAGTTTACTCAATGTTAATAAAGTTTGATGCCCATTTCTTCACACTTGAATAGCGATTCAGATGCCTTGGACTTCAGCGCTAAAAGCAAGAAAGAAGACCTCTGAATCTTTCTTCTGCTTTTCCTTTCAGGGAATAAGGCTACATTTGCTTGAAATGGAAATGCTTGCACTGCCAATGCAAAGTGAATATAAAATGAGAGTAGTGCGAGGGAAAAGTAGTTAAAGTTTGATTGAGTGTAACCTAGCCTGCACTCTCTTTAATGATGTAGGGAGTGTATCTGAAAATTGAAAACTATTTTCCATATCCTCAGTTTCTCTGCTCTGCATTCATCTCTTCATCTTCAGTGTTTCTTCTGCTGTTGATCTCTCAGATGTAGGCAGTGGCAGCCGTCTTGCTGGTCATGAGTGGCTGCTGGGGAACACTCTACTGAGCTGTGTGACAGCATTTGGTCAAGAGGTCTCTCGGATGTTACAAATTCACCCCGAGAAGCTCTCACCAGCCTTCAAAAACACATCTTTCCCTCTTTTTATCTGCTCTGATAAATATTCCAGTTCTCACACCCTCTTCCCTTCTTTTTCTCTGTCTGTCCTATTTCCTTGTCCGCCTTCTTTTCTTCACATGAGCTACACAGAGCCTTGGATACACTGCCTCTAGTTTCAAGACAAGGAGATTTGACTTGCATGAGGTCTTGGCCTATGCATCTCTCCATTTAAGGAGCTCTCAGTGTGTGCGTGTGTGTTTTGTGCTCCATGCAAGGGGTGTGTGCTGGTGTGTAAAGCGCATGCTAATGCTGGTCTTGGTCCTCGCAATCAGACTGAAGATGACAATCCAGGGGGCACATTGTGTGGGCCCAGCACGCTGAGCTCTACAGATGGGAGGAGAGAAGGAAAGACAGAGAAGTGTAGGCAGAGACAGAAGGAGAGGGTCGCCATTCGCAGCCCTACTTCACTTTTAACTTAATTTTCAATTTGCACTCCACAGCTCCAGTAGTCACTATGAAGCCAGCCTTTGTGAGTATTGATTCCCTTACAGACAGCAGCTCCACTGGAGGATCATTAATCTTGTCTACCTTTCATGAATGAATTGAATGAGAAAATAATTGATGCTTTCTAACATTTTGTCGGATATTATATGTCGTATAAAGTCTGTTTGGTAGCCATTTGCTGATTGAATCTCCTTTGCTTTATTCGGTAAATGCAGCAGCCTCTCTATATCGTTCTTCTTTTGTGTTCTTAATTCTCTGTGGCATTTTAAACTCTATGGACAATTCATGTAGCACTACTGTGTTCTTTTTTTTCCCTCTTTGTATTGCCAAACTCATAGTGGCTTTCACATCACTTTTACTTTCTGTGAGGAGAAAAGTAGCCTTAGACCTTAGACCTTTTTGTTTCAGAGAAGTCAGTCTGATTGACTGGCTGAGATCAAACCAAACACAGGGTGTATGTCACACACGGTGCAGCCAGCAGGGGCGATCTATTGTCTAATCCCCACCAGCAGGAGATGGCAAGAGAGCCACATGAGGCTGAGACATGCTGCCACTATTTAGTGTTCCTCTAGTCTTGTCACCTGGGAAAAAGAGATGGCCTTTTGATTCTGTTTTACAGAGGATTTCAACTTTCTTGAACATTTGGGTGCAAATCCATTTGAGTATTGTAAGGGATGAGTTTGCAAAAAGTTGTGTGGAAGAGGAAGTGTGACATTGGGCTATTTCAGGAATACGTTTATGGGACTGCTGACACTGCTTTGTCCCACTGTGCCATTGAGATGTTGGCACCTTCTTTATATGATGGTATATTTGTCTCCCCTTCATGCCATTCAATAGTCCATCATTTCCATCCAGCCCTGATTTTGTTGACAGCTTGCCAATTTGAGCCCTGGGTCTGGGCACACTCTCTCTGCAACAGTCTTTTGTTTCACATTGAACAAGCTCTGCCAGGCGTCCTTTAACTCTCCCACAATGGCCTATCTCAGCCTCAGCTCTGTATTGTTTAAATTTCTCAAAGACTATGAATGAAAACACAGATCCTGTTTTCAGATCACAGTGAAATAGCCGTCATGTTATTCTGCTCAGCAGTAGACCTGCTGTGAGAAGTTTGATGAATAGGTTCATATGTCTTTAATCTCACTCTGACCATCTCCTATCACTGTTAGCTCTTCAGCTGTTGACCTCTGCCATGCTGCTGACTTCTGACCTCACTCATTGTATCTCCCTGCTCATAGTGAGCCCCTCTCACAATGGACCCGTCTCCATTTCAGGTCTCTGTATTGATTCAATCCAAAAACACATTCCTCTCTCTCCACTATTAATTCCCATGGCACAGGGCTTCTTAGCCCGTGACCATGAAATTCAGGGGCTTTTTCTTGTTGTGGATGTGTTTTACCTAGAGAGAACTGCTGAGCTGTAGCTCCTGATAAGGATATATTTACCCAGCTCCAGCACTATATCACACCTGCCTTTCACAGTGGCTGCCTTTAAATCTCATTGGACCAGGTAGTATTCCCCTTTCCATTACAGTGAAGAGAAGCCCAAATCCGAAGAATGAATTTATCCTCTGCATATCATATCCTGAATCGTGAGTCTGTTTAAGAGGCAAGCATACATTCTCATTTATTTTTCTATAGTATAGCTATGCAAGTGTGCAGAAAGGTACCCTGCAGTCCTGCAGACCGATAGTTACTGCAAATGTCTCACATAAGGGACATACTATTACAAGTTACAACTTGTGCTTCAGGGCATCAGAGTACATGTTGAATCTGCATAGAGTCAAGAAGCAGGCAGTTGAAATGTAAATCTAAGAAAGATAATAACACCTTTATTGTTCCTCTTTTGATCTTTGCTGAGAAATGATGCCAGGAAGAGGAGATCCTGGCTTCTTTATGAGACAAGAGTGCTGCCCTGTCCTCATTATCAGAGCTCTGTTTGACTTTACATATTGGAACTCTGATGAGTGCCTTTGTTCATCAGCATCTTCTTTAATTGGCTGTGCCCACCTGAAAGCTAACATCTCCATTTTTTATGAGGTATAATAATATATACGGAGAGGCCTAGTAGAGAAAATACTGTATACAATATGCAGAGGATAGCTCTGCCTGGCAAAACATACGTTAAAGTGCAGATGGAGAAATATTCGCTTCCTCTTCACATCTAGCTCAGAAGGGCATCCTTTTTTGTGCTATTTTTATTTTATAGACTGTTTATATCAAATTCAGACCCTCCAAATTTAGTGCAAAGTGGAAGAAAGAAGCAGAAGTGATGTACCCGATCCACTCAGCAGCATGCATTATCCTTTCACTGGTCTGGCTCACCCTCTCTTGTTTTCCAGCTATTATCTTACATGTAGCTGGTCTCAGTAAAGTGAGAGTGCATAATTGTATCAGGAAAGCATGAGGGGTAAGAAGTAAAGAGTAGTTGCCCACTCCCACCCCATTAATTTCTGTACTTTATAACAATATAACATCACTCGTGCATATATCCTCATGGAAACAGCTTCTGCCATCTATTTTCTGGCTTTCCCAGGTTTTTCTCCAGGTAAAACATTTTCTGCCAATTACCCATCAATATCCCTGTTTAATGACTGATGTAGTGAACATGTGGTGCCTAATAAATGGAGGTTATTTGTAGAGCTTGTGTGACAAATGTACCATCTGGTCAATATACAGACTTAAAACAAGCAACATGGATGAGTAAATTGGGCAGATGGATAATGAAAACACAAGCTCCTCTCTTTGCCCTTTGTCTCACACCTGCGCTTTTGATATGCCTTTGCTGAAAAAGTATGTGTCAAAGGTACTGAGTTGAAACGTCAACAAAGTTTCTTTTACAAGAAGACTACAGCACACAAACTTGACATTTTCAAGTGTGCACGTGCCTCAGTGTCCCAACTTTTGTTTTTAAAAAGTTAGGACACCTCAGTGATTTTTTTGAATCAATCATTTCAGATTTATTCCTATGTCCAGGGCATATACAGTTTTCTAGTTTCGTTTATGAAGTTTATTTAGCAGGGCCCTCGTACAAAAAGGGAAACATTTGTCTCTGATCTATGGATTGCACCAGATAATAGCAATTATACTAATTTCTATCTGTAGTTCCTTACATAAACCATTTAAAGCTGAAAATAAATTATAAATCAATTATACATTTGCATACTTGTAATGTGCAATAGTGCAACAGTTAAATAGTTAAGAATAGAAAAATGACATAAGACATGCATACATTCACTCATAGAATTATGATTAGTGCTGGCAGCTGTTATTCAGGTAACAGCTGCCTGAATAACATGCTTTTAAGGTACCTGAGAAGCTATGATGGTCTGTAATGTTTTTGATGCTGGCAGGTCGTCTCTTCCACTCTGGAATACTTCTATAAGAGAAGGCAGATTTTCCAAAGGTGGATTGTCTTTTAGGGACTGTGCAGTTTCCATTTGAAGTTGACCTTGAGGTCACTCCCATCTAAGCTTCACAAACATCTTAAAAGAGCAGCTGCATTGTTGATTATTTTGTGCACTGAGTGGACTTTCAGAGCTTGTTCTTGTTCTCTTGGAGCTGAGTACAGTTTTATTTGAGGCTAACAGGATGTACAGTGCAGGATGTTTGATAAAATTATGAAATTAAGGTACATCTTGGCAGCCTCTGAAGTCAGTGAATTTCTGATGAGACGGAAATTTGCGGTATTATACTTTAAAACCTGACATGTCTTCTTAGTGTGTTTTTGAAGGACAACATTGGCTCTCAGATTGCACCCAGATATTTGACCTCATCAACTTTTTCAATTGCTTGGCTGCCATCATATACTGTACACTGGGACGCGTGACTTTATTGTTAGTTCTAGAAAAGTACATCGTTACTGTCCTCTCTCTGTTCAAAGCAGGGCAGAATATATTGAGCCACTCTGTAATTCTTTCCAGTGTAGTTATTAATTTGGCCGTGAGTATTTGAGCGGTTTTTCCCATGTGTGAGTATGAGTATGTCATCTTCATACATTGTGGTATTGACGGTTACACAGGCTGAAGTAAAGTGATAATTACATTTAACTTGGACATCAAAATAGAAAAAAACACTTTGACAGGTGGCATAGTGTAGGTAAGTGCACAAATTAAGCACTAGATCCATAAATTATATATAAAGCTATTTAACCTTTGTGCAGTTCCACATGACGCTGTGAACACGATACAAAAAAATGCATCTACAAAAACAAGAATTCTCTCTCAGCAGACCCCCACGGCTTCGCCCACTTCACAACCACGAAGACCTAATTCCGATGACAGTGTAAGATGCTTATGTTCATATCCATACCTCCTACTCCTTATGGGGTTTGCTCTCTCCTCTTTTGGGGCGTTCTTTGTAGAGGTAGGTGGGATACATTCAGGCTTCAGCAGCTGTTTTGGAATGACATAATCTTATTGGTTGTTTTTTTTTCTTCCTCTAAACAAGGCTTATTTTTCTATTTTCCATCAGCTATTCAGTCTGGCAGCAGCAAATGGATATGGTAGATGATTCATTATTTAAAGTTAGCTTTCACTATGGCATTATGACACAGCATTATTTGACTACATATCCACACATACTGCCTGGTGACGGGAGCTGAACAAATGTACACTTGGGTCCACAATGGCACATCACTGCTTTATTTGATCTAAGTAATAACCCTGGCTATTTGTTTTACCACCAGCACAAGGGAGCTGTATTCTCTACCTGGGGTAGACGTTGTCATTCTCTCACATATCGTGCCACATTTCCAAAGAAACACTGTAGAAATGAGTCTGTAAATTGTGCTGTCATATTCAAAAAGAATGGTATTGACAGCACCTGACAGGTAGGATAGACCGGTCTGTCAATCTCTGCATTTCATTGTCTGCGCTCCTTGTATCCAGGCGACGGTGAATTCGCAGCATAATGGAAATACTGATGCTTCATTGAATACAAATACATTTATAGAATGTATTTGCTTGTGGGTTTGTCCTTGTATTTGCATGTGTATTTTATTGGGCTTAACATAATTTCACTGACATTCATATAGTGCATGGGGATACTGAAATTTTTGTAGTTTTATTTATTGCTTTTAATTCTCAGTCATAATGTGCATTTTCCATTTTTTTACACTGTGAACTATGAGCCTCACCTGCTTTGAAACATCTTTGAAAATAAAATATTAACAGGTTTATTGTGCAAAGAATTTCATAGTTAGTTTTTAATTACCCATGTTACCATTTTCCTGTGGTAACCAGCGGCAAGTAGAGTAAAAGGAAACAGTGCTCAGGGGAAAGTACTGTAACTTCATAATTTAATGACTGAAGTAGCAGTACTTGATTTAAAAATTACAACTAAAACTACTAAATATAAAAAAGCTACTTAAGTAGTTAACTTAATGATGTGGAATTGGTTAAATTAATATTTGCTCAGTTTCATTGATTATTTATTTATATTTGTCAATATTATTGATTGTTTTGTTAATTATTTTCTTATTTTGTTGTGTATTTGTTGTTTTTTTTTTCAATTTCTTTGGGCATATTATTCATTTTTATTAATGTTTTTGATTATTTTATTGTGTATTTTTTCATTTTTAATTTATTTTGTTTGTGTTAATTCACTTGATTTCTTTGTTCATTTTGTGCTCATTTGTTGGATCTTGCTGTTTTCATGATTGTGTTAATTTTTCTGCTGTGGCCATATGTAACCAAGTAGAAGTACATTTTTTTTCACCATGACATTAGAGTAAAGAGTATTTTGTACAACAACTACTTTCAAGTACACATAACTGTGCAAATGTACTGGGGTCCTACCCACCTCTGTCAACAACCATGACAGAACCTTTGACTTGGAATGTTTTAAGTCTAGCTATGAGATTGGGATGTCTTTGTAAACCAGTGTTCTTTTAGCTGCAGGTGACAAATCAAATATCTCCACTGAAACTCCTTGGTATGGAACAATGCGAGAGACTTTAGTGCGAGAGCCATAAATAATGTATAAAGCTATTCAACCATTGTGCAGTTTCCTAAAGATGCACTTAAAACACATCATTTTATTCACTAGTGTTCTGTGACTTACAATTTACTTTTGCAGGGTGCGTGTATCATTCGCTTTGTCATTTGGTGGTTTATTTTTCTAAAAGCATGAGGATTTTTTTTTTGTTTGTTTTGTTTTGTAAGAGGTGGAGGTTGAGTATTTTCACTCCTCAGGATTTTTACCTCTCTCTCTCTCTCTTTCTCTCTGTCTTTGTCCACAGATTGAGAAGATCATGACACTGATTGGTGCAGGCATCGATTTTTCCAGAGATCAGCAATATGCTACACCAGGTACAATTTAATCATTATTCCACAGTTGTCACTGGAGAAATGTTAATTAGCATTCCCCACTTTGGAAATACTATGTTTGTGTACTTTTATGAAGCAGGAGCACACATATTCTTGCAGTTTGCAGGAAAAAAAGAATTCATTTTTACCATGTACTTTTATCTGTTCTTATTTCGCCTCATCCATTTCACTCAGAGTATTGTGAATATTACAGCAAGCCCAAATGTGAAAGTGTAACCTTACATGACCTCCATCACTGCAGACTGAGCCAGATGAAGATGCATATCCCTGCTTAATTTCTTTAAAGCTTTAAACAAGTCTGTGTGTCTAGTTTCTAAATCCGTAATGCATATAAGATGAATTCTTACTGGAGTTTCAGTAGTGATAGCCGCCTTATTTGTCTTGAAGCACACAGTTAATTTCTTTTCATTTCATCATGCTGCACTTTCTTTAATCTACAAGGCACATGAGAGATGCATCCGATACGAACTGTTATTTAGTTAACATCCCAAAGTGAGTACAAAAATGTAATACAGTTAGACAACAAATTTCCTTTTAACAAATTAGTAGAAACATTGCGAATTCAGAAAATGGAATATGAAGCTTATGAATATTTTTGATTACTAACCAAAGGTGAGAGCAATACATACTGCCCTCTGATCTACCAAAGAGTCACCACGATACCTTGGAAATTCATTATCATGGGGTGTAATTTGTAATGCAATGTGCTTCTCAGTATTAAGGCTTCTGTACTTGCTTTTGTGTTATTCCATGGGCCTCTCAAAGCCTGTCCTCAGGGTTGATGGATGGCACTTGGGGGCTGTAGCAGTAAAGCTGAAGAATAGACTCCTTGCCTTCAGCTCTCCCCTCAGTCATTTTTCTACATTCTTTTCTACTTTACACAGCCTAAGCTGCAGTTTAGTATGTTTAGGCAATGTAGCAGTTGTGTTAACCATTTTATTATAGCACTCTTGTTTGCTATGCCTGCACTGGAGTGAGCTGTTTAAATATTAACTACCATGTATGTTGGGGGATGAGCTTTTTTTGCTTTGAAGACCGTAGGAAAGCTGAGACCACTGCAGCAAAGTAGCCAACACCCCATCTCTGATTGTATCAACCTGCTCCATACAGTATGTCTAAATCCAAGCCTCTGAATGCCTGAACTTCAGTTTTTCAGCTACTATGCCAACATTGCTATATCAAAATGAATCTGCTGTCAGTAGCTCCTTCAATGGACTCACTGAGAAGACTGTTTGATGTGCATGTGAGAAGCCACATTATTTTCCCCATCTGATTCAGTCTAGTGTTTGTCTCCTCCCAGTGATGATTGGACGCCTGTGATCTGTCTGGCTGATGGGCTCTGCGCCTGAAGTTTTTTGTATTTTTTTTTTTCCCCACTGATCAACTTCAGAGTAAAAGGGAGAGTGGAAGATGAAGGGGAAAAAAAACAAAGTCCTATAAAGAAAACCAGGCGGCTGCTGAAACTTCTGGGACTGAAACGGTAGCTTCACAGTCTGAATGAGCACCCACCTGCAGTGAGAGAGGCACAGGGAGAGGGAGGTGTGGAGTAGAGAGGAGAGGGGCATGCACTGAGGGGAGAGAGGGAGTGAGTGAGGGAGGAGAGGGGGATTGCAGGCAGCAGAATTATGAGCAGCCAGGACAAAAGGAGGACACCACCTCTGCATCTACACGATTAAGTGGGAGCATTTTGTGCCTGAAGCAGCAGTGACCGGACTACAGAGGCTTTTTGGAAAAGTGGCTGATGCTGAATTTAACATTCTCAGAGACAGAACCAGAAGAGGAAAGAGTATTGCTTCTGTCTTGTCTGCAAAGGAGTTCATTCTGTGGTCCGGTACTTACTATAGTGCTATTTTAAGCACCTTGATGGAGCCCTGACTGGATTATTTTTCCTTCTTTGACAAATTTTGAAGTGTTGGTAATCAGAATGGGAATATGGCATCTGTAGAATTGTCTTGGTGTTGTGCTGAGTAACACCAATGACTAAGAAAAAGCTAAGATTTGTATGCCATGTACTCATTTAATTTTAAGTTATGATATTTGTTGGTATTGGTAAATTTGTCTTCTACCAGAGGTATGCCTTTTTTCCATATGCACTTTAGCCAAGTTAATATTGTCAGTGTTTTTATTAGAAATCCAGTGATCGAAGTTATAGTAGAGCTAATTGGAGTAAATATAAATTATTCTTTGAGTGATCAAAGTGCTTTCTAGAAGTGTTCGTGCTTGAAAAAAGATTGGAAACTCATCAGCAGCAGGCTTTTAGGACTAGAGGTGAACATCAGTTCCTGTGGAGGTTAGACTGCTGTTGGCTAAGACTGCTGACAGCTGTCAGTGCAGCTTTTGTTCTCAATCTATCTCAGCTCATTGCATCAGTTTCACAAGATTCTAGTTAGCCCCCTACATCTCCCCTCTGTGGTTGCCTTCTGTACTCCCATCTAGATTCTCAGGTCGAGTCTGGGCTGGGTTTGCTGTTTGAATTAGGAGCAAAACTATTTGGTTATGAACTTTCTCCTGTTTGCCAACTTTCTACAAGTTACCAAAACACTTTGTATCTGGCTGAAAAAAATTACCTTGTTATGAACTGAAGCTCTTCTCTGGCCTGCTTTTTAATATTTGCCTCGGTGGACATGAACTGCGTTCTTGTTCAGCAATTAAGTGACACACTGTGAACTGAATCCTAGATGTGTTCTTGGTGTATTCCTGTCTGAAAAATAATTTTGTGGATAGAAGCTGGTGTCCAGCCAGCTCGTCTTTTTAATCATCTCCTTCACCCCTGAGGGCTGGGGCTTTTTTAATCCATCTTAGGTGACTGTGGTTCAGCCCCTGCTGTCCTGTGGGAGCTAATGCCCTGTTCACAGAGGACACTGTCTCCCCTTCCTTCCTGTTGCTGGTGCGCTCGGTTCTGCTGGCCGAGAATGATGTGGCAATGCCACGTCTCATCATCAGAGTGCCGCTGCTACAGGCTCAAAGGTTTCTCCCTCCTGAAGCGCTTTCCCCTGTCAGCAGGTGCCGCAGGACGGCTGCTGGACCAGCCTGTTGGAGATTGGCTAGAACATGTGGGGTTGCCACAGTACGAGAGCAAGTTACTACTCAACGGCTTTGATGACCTCCATTATATGGTAAGTTCATCACTTCTTTTAAATGGTGCCCTGTTTAAGTTAAGTCTTACAAACCTAACTGATTTCTTTTCAAGACAATAGCTGCTTCTTCACTTCCATAAGATTATCTAGAGTTTTGAATCAACTTATTACTTCCTGTTTCATTTGAAAGCTAGCTCATTTCTTTGTGCATTCATCCGATTTTGATGCCATCCACCCTTTATTGTTTGTCTGAAGCATAATGAGGTGTTAAAGCTCTATCACAGTATTGTGATTTTGATTTAACTTCCTGTTCTATAGGAACAGTTACCTCTAGGTCATATCAGCAAAGCAAATCAATATCAGACATTACATAACCCAGTTAATCAAATCCACAATACTGATGTTTGTTTCAGTGACAGAAGCTGTCATCTATTTTGTGATAGGCTTTTATGGAGATGCTGTATATATTGATGTTTCCTAAATGTATTCATCTACACAATGTGTAGTATGAGCACTGCTATTATACTTTTGTTTATAGAAACATTGATTTTTGTAGGGCTGTTGAGTGCCGTACATATCTCCAGCTCAAGAGGCTGCTCTCATGGCCTCTCACTTACAACCATTCAGTCAGGGTCTGAGAAGCAGCTGATACCCAACCAGAATGGGCGAGCATCTAAATGAGCAGTGGGATACTGTTGCCAAGTCGACAAGTTTATTGAGCTCACAGTGCGCAACGCCACCACAAGTTGGCTCTGTTGCTTTTGTCAGTAATGAGGACTGATGGAGGAGAGAATAGGGGACCCAGCTGGAGGCTGAGCTGGTGACCAGGTTTAAAATCACATAGTCATCATACATGTCAAAAAGAAACTCTTTTCTCCTCCATCAGGTCAATCGTACACATTTATAGTAACCCTTGAATTCATGAACAGCCAGACTTCACTTACAGTCACATGGGTGTTGTGAAGGTTGTTTTAATGCACCTAATTTGTTTTAACTTTCACCCTTCTGAAAACACGCATACAGCTATGGAAACATTTAGAGACTGTTGAAAAATCATCATCTTCTCTGATATTACCTATGTGTTTGCGTGAAATGAACATGTACGTTTTGTTCTCTAAACCACTGACAACATTTCTCCCAAATTCCAAATAAGATGGTATCATTTAATTTATTTGCAGAACATGACAAATGGTCAAAGTAAACATGATGCACAGTTTTCAGACTCCAATAATACAAATACTGTAAAACAAGTTCATGTCCATATTTTAAACACAAGACTAATGCTTTAACTTGGGAATTGTTCAGAAATCAAGATTTGGTGGAATAATTTTAATTTGTTTACTTTTCCTCATTAAATAAGACTTGGTTTAGGAGATCAATTATTTAGCACCTCAGTAAGTAGAATGTGACACTGGAATGACATGACATATTGGCAATAAAGTTATCCTCTTTCATTTAGAACCATCAAATGCTTCTAAACAAATCTGTTGCCTTACATTGTTAACAATTTTTTGTTAAGTCTTAAAATCTGCAAAACACACAGTGCAGAAAATGATTAAAATGAAAAAAAAAAAATGAAGTCAGGTTTGGTCATATATTCTTTACCAAACAGCAGTGTTTTACTGTATTTGATAGTGTTATAATGCTGGAGCCTGTATACAAAAACGACCTCATCCTCTTCTGAATCTATGAACTTTTTCCATAGTTGCCGCAGCCAGCTGTGTGTGACTAATGGTGTAGAATAATACCTGCATAAAAAGTTTTAATCTACTTTGCGTAACCTGAGAATAGAGCGTTCCCGCATTTACATGCCCCTCTATTCCTCTTCCTCGGTGCCAGCAACATCCATATTTAAGTCTGTGTTGAAGGCTCTGAAGTTGCTCTTGTGGTTTAATCTTCCCACTGTCTTTTAGTCTTTGACACTCTCCTCCCTCACGCCTCTTTTTCAAAGCAGAGCGCTGGCAATTTTTCTATCATTAACTGTGGCTTACAGGCCACCTGGCTTCCTGAAATTGCTAGAGGATTTAGGAAAAAAAGCTTCGACCTTTTTAAAAAGCTTGTCCTTCTCACGCTAAATGTTCATCTTTCAGTAATAACAGTTTGAAATGAGTATCACACAAAGTCACCTAGTCTTTGACAAATTTGTCTAATTGTTTTTAATGTTTTCATGTACATTAGATTAGGCAGAGCGTACAGAAATCATTCTCCATTATGTGTTACTTATCTGGTTTTATTTCAGTTTTTGACAGACTACATTACTAGGGTTTTCTGGGGTGCAGATTAAATTTTGCAGTTAACAGTTTAGGGAACCAAATATGAGCTACTTCTTTATGGATTTACAATATCTGATCATTTTCTTTGTCCTTGATGTGTCAACTTCTAATATTTTATTTTCTTTCGCTGTCAGTACAAAGATAATTAGTGGTAGTACCATTGGAAAAAGTAAAAGAAAACAGCATTGCATAATTGAGAAACTTGTACTAATTTAGCACTAGACTTACTTACTCATATTACTGTATTTTCCGGGTGATATGTCGCTCCGGTATGTTAGTCGCACGAGCCAAAAAATGCATAATGAAGAAGAAA
>JAQQAE010010996.1:0-13829 GCA_029823295.1 Pseudamia nigra | reverse complement strand
CAAAATTTTTTCTTGTCTCACTCCCATTTCTTGTTTTTGCATTTTGAAGCACTACTTAGAACCTTCTTAAGATCCAATAGTCCAAAATGTACATTCTCGCAATTTTTCAACTGGTTTTAAAATTTTGATCAGGAGTGTATATAGTCAGCATCACACACATATAGGGTCAACACAGGGAGTGGGTTTGGACTCCAGGTTGGTTTTTCATTCAATCTGCCTATTTTCAGTAACGTCATTTCACATCATTTCTCATCTCTTGAGCAATGTATTTGTGTCAGACATCCCCTTCTTCCTATTTCTTTTCACCTCTTAGCTCTTCACCTTTTCTTTCTTTACTTGTCGTCTTGCATTCCATTCATGTTCTTTCTTTCTTTCTTTCTTTCTTTCTTTCTTTCTTTCTTTCTTTCTTTCTTTCTTTCATTCTTCATGTCTGTCTTCTGGAATCTCCATACAGTATGTAGATGTTCTGGACTGCTTTTAAAGCGTACCTCCCTCTTCCCTTTTCCCAAGTCGGCTCATAATAGGAAATGCCCCCGTTATCTCTGTTGCTACCGGTGTATTAATATAAGCCATATATAAACAAGGTGGGGGTACAGACTCTAGCTGTGTCTGCACTTGAACATAATGAAATAGCATGAGACACATATTACTTGCCAGGCCTTTGCAAACTGGGTTCTCTGAGTGTTTTCACTTATTGGTGTAAACTGGTGAAGCTGATGCCTGGACAAAAAGAAAATTGGGTAATAAAGTGAAAGACAAAGCCCTATAGGGACAAACATTAAATATAAGCTGGTCATTTTTGTTTGATAAGAGGACAAAGCATCACGTAAAAAGAAGCAGAAACCAAAACAAAGATTGTTATACTTAATTAGGTACAGTACATGTACAACCAGTACAGACCAAAAGTTTGGACACACCTTCTCATTCAATGTGTTTCCTTTATTTTAATGACTATTTACATTGCAGATTGTCACTGAAGGCATCAAAACTATGCATGAACACATATGGAATTATGTATGTACTGTACTTTAAAAAAGTGTGAATTAACTGAAAACATGTCATATATTCTGGTTTCTTCAAAGTAGCCACCCTTTGCTCAGATTATTGCTTTGCACACTCCTGGCATTCTCTTGATGAGCTTCAAGAGGTCGTCACCTGAAATGGTGTTGGAAAACCATTTCAGGTGACGACCTCATGAAGCTCATTGAGGGTGTACTCACACTGGCAGTTTGTGCCACGCCTGGGCGCGTTTCACGCCTTTAGCACAGATCGTTTGAGTAATGTGAGTAGAAGCGAGCCGCGCTCTGGCCCCGGACCTCAGCACAGTTGGAAATGGTCTACGGCACAGCACGAGCATGGCGACCGTACGTGAATATGACATAAAATCACCACGTCCTTCACTACACTCATGTCAAAACAATGGCAGCAGCTGAAAAAATCTCCGCGGGCAGCACGGTTAATTGCAAATCGTCGCCTTGCATTCTCAAGAAACCTCGGTGTGTCACCGGACAGTATCTGAACAAAATGGCACAGACTTTGCCATAAAATCATTACGATCATCTGGACGTTTCCTGTGTTGTGATCCATGATACCGAATCTGTTGAATGTGGCGGCTGCAGCTTCTGATGACATATGCACAATGTACAAACGACGTGATGACGTCTGTACAAGACCAATCGAGCCTCAGCCCGCAGTGATGTGAGCAGAGATGCGCTGGGGAGTGCAAAGGTGTGAAGTGGGACCCGGCTCAGCCCGAGCCAAAATGGCCCTCGTGTGAGTACGCCCTGAGAAACACCAAGGGTTGCAGCGCTATCAAAAAAGCAAAGGGCGGCTACTTTGAAGAAACTGGAATATAAGACATGTTTTCAGTTATTTCACACTTTTTTGTTCAGTACATAGTTCCATATGTGTTCATGCATAATTTTGATGCCTTCAATGAGAAACTACAATGTACATAGTCAAAGTAAAGGAAATGCATTGAATGAGAATGTGTTCAAACTTTTGGCCTGTACTGTAATTACATCCAAATATTTCATTTACAGAATTGTAGAACATAATATAGGAGCCAATAACCTCATTTAAGAAACTGAAAACATTTTCTTTCCTTGTCAAAACACTGATTTATAACAGTCATCTTTCAGAATGTATATTAGCTTAGCAGAAATGTCTGCTTGGCAGAGGTACAAGAATATATTTCACTCTGATTTTTTCTCAGCAGTCAGCACATTTACCACTTCAGTTTGAAAATGTTCAGGATACTTTCTTATTTAACCTACTTTGGTCCATACTTTTGGGCTTTATTTTGTGGTATGAATGAAATGTGAAGGTGTGAAGCCTCTTGTGCAGACTGGTACAGTCCAAGGAGTCAGTCTTTGGTCTGACCAACAGAATAACCTTGATGTCATGCATTGGTCTCTAAACTGCTGTTTGGAGGTGGCCACTTCGTGGTTGACATTTTGCAGCTAGTTTGGGTTAAAATGCCAGAAGTGACCATTTTTGTTCTGTGTGGTGCTGCAGGAGTGAAATAGCTCATGAGAGATATATCTAATCTAATGCAATCTTTGTTTCATGAAGTCATTTTATGATGTTGGTAATTGAACCAATTAACCACAACCACAGCTGAGCTATCGGTTAGGAAATATGTGAATGATTAAATAAACGGAAGCTGGGCAGGTCTGACTCATCAGGAGGTGAAGGTTCATACAGACCTGTCAATTAAAGCCCAGAACAACTGACATCAAAGCCTTCGAGTCACCATGATATCATGTTAGTGTAGGAAAACTGTAATGAAAAGATGGCCCACTTATTCCACCAGTTGCCGGAAGTTATATAATGCTAAACCAAGCACTGTCAAGTACAAGGAGATGTAGCACATGTAGATGATGGACATAGACCATAGACTGTATACATTATGGACAAAGTGACCATGACGTCACCCATTGGTTTCTGAAGGGCCGTTTTTAGGCCAATCGACTTGTCACTTCCTGGACGGCATCTTGGAGCCAAAAACAGGATGTAACCATATTTGGACGAACGCCAGTGGGGCTATTGAAGTGGGGACTCATGGGAGTGCTCACGTTAGCCACAATCTTACTGATGGAGTAAAACTTCACCACGCAGTGTCAAACAAAGTCATATCACAGTGTTGTTAGTGTAAACACTTACCCACAGCTGCAGTCGAGTGTATCTCATGTATAACTATGCTCATGTTGAATAAACAGAAGATACGAAGCTCTGAATCGGTCCGACTGCGCTACAGCGACATGTCAATCAAACCCAGCACGGCAATTATTTGTCGGATTATTTGCCGTAATATCTTAATAACAAAGCATAAAGTTAAAAATGGACCATCACATTACTTATTAGAGGGTCCAAATTAAATGTTTGAGACCATGATGACACATGAAAAAAATCTATTTGCTTAGTATTTTCAGATAGAAGACCAAGGTATCTCTATGGGAAAAAAGCTTCTTGGAGCTCGACGATTGGTTCCCCAGCTGCCAAGCGGTGGGATTACAAAGTAAAGTTACTTCCGCATTGACCTCACGAAACAGCCCCAGTCATTGACACATATCATGGAGTTGTTCAGGTTCCTCCAGCAACTGCTGTGTGAAAACCAACAAGGACAAATGTACATTATAGAATAAAACATAAAGTTTGGTCCAGACCTTGGTGTGAAAAAGTCCTTAAACAACAAAATACAAAAATATTGTGGATTCATTAGTTTTGTTCTATAGTTAAAAGAAATCTGGCAAATCTGCAAACAGCTATGGAACAGTGTAAAATGAAGCAACTGCTGCAGTTTTCTCATTTCAGTAAGCAAGGGCTATTGAGTTTCAATTGATCACAGAGCTTTAACATTAAAGGAAGTGATGAGTGTGGGTTTTTTTTTCTAGGTTTATGATTGTTAGATGCTATTATATGGCCGTGATGGAGGAAATGAGCTATTTGTGTCCACTTTGCTCGGGGGAGTAGCCTTTAGCCTGATTGCAAATGACTGTTTACAGCAGGAGCAGTATTTGTTAATGGACTACAGGGCATTATGTCATCAGGGAGCATGATGTGTGGTGGAGGATTAGAGAATAAATGTGTGCATGTCTGTGTGGTCAAGTCTGAATGCAACAATTTGCAATATGAGATTTATAGGGTAGAGAGATGCAATTACAGCCATTAGTGTATTTGTACATGTTGTGTTTTCTCTCAAATGTTGGGATTGCTCACTGATCTCTGCAAACCATCCAGGGAATTTACTCTCAGTTTCCCACTCTGTCCTCCTCCTCCTCCTTCCTTTCACCATGTCCGTCAGTGCTTTCTCTGAATAGGGCGCGTTGTTTGGCTCTGCTGGCTGTTGGTAAATATGCTTCACTATCCAGGACTGGACAACGGCAATGTCTCAGTGTGCCGCTTAACGGAACGGAGGAAGATGAAGAAAGAAGGATGGAGAAAGGGAGATAGAATGAGTCTGAATGAATGAGTAAATAGATTTGGTGAAAAGATGTTTGGGCCAAGTGACAAAAGAAAGAGTTGATTGTCGAGGGAAGTGAGGGTCCTTTCAGTTGATGGAGAGTTGGGCTTGATGTTTTTTCAGATGGAGCTTAAAGAAACCACCAGTGTTGGCAACTAGTGAATTAAGAGCTGGGTGATGAGGCCACAACTGTTTAACACAATAAACATTTTAATATCAGTGAATATTCATAATTATCACAGTAAATGTCATCTTTATTCCTTTCAGGTTCAAAGATGGATTTAGATGAAACCAGGTGTTTTTTTCCTTTTGAAGGATGGAGCATGATGGTGCAATGTCCATAAAATAATGAAACAGTGTAAAAGGACACAAGGAAAACATGAAGAAAAGAAGACAAAATGCAGTAAGAGACGGAGCAAAATAAAAACTACATAAAACACCAAAATGTAAAAGATGAAGTGAATGACAAAATCTACAGTACATGAAACACAAAAATGCACAAGACAAATACTGTTTGCAAATACAGTCCACATCAAGAAATGTAACCTCTTGTTTTTAACTTTGCCTCACCTAAACTTAAACCTGGGACTCGAAATGGTGAAGATGTGACAAGATATGAACAAGGTGAGTCAGGAAACAACCACATTATCAATAATGAACAAAAACAAACAGTAATATATACAACGCAATCAACAAAATGTCCCTAAATAGACAGAATAAAGCAACAAAATGTCTTCAACAAGAAAAAAATAATAACCAAAATATGAACAAAACTTACTATAACAATACAGTTGAACCCCAGGATTCGAGATTAATCCGTTCCGGGATCAAGTTTGTGAAATGAAAAACTTGTGAGCCGGGACCGGTTTTCCCATAAGAATACACGTAAAACCAATTAATCCATTCCAAGACCCAAGAAAGCTCATATATATATATATACACACCCGTACGTGCACTTAAGGTATGTGGAAAAGAATGTTTATTCATTATTATTATTATTTGAAAAGGAAGTTATGTTAATTATCTGAAAAGGAATGCATGAAATTAGTTCTAAAATTATTTATAATGACACGTTACCTATTACGGGGTTTCTTCTCACTGTAGAATGGATTAAGCGCTGGTTTACTTTTATAACACTGCTTTAATGCACAAACTCTGGGCATGAACAGGCAGCGAATAACACATGACAAGATGTGGCTTCTAAAACTCTCACAGCCATAAAGCGGCTGCTGCCGTGAAGTGTCACAGTGACGTGAAGCTGCAACACACAGTAGCTTACGCTCTTAAAGCCGTATATGACAGTCACCACCAGCATCCTTCTTAAGTCCCATGATGAAAAAACACAAAATAAAGCACTATTTCAGGTGAAAAAGGCACAAATATGAAGCACAATACAGCGCAAGTTTCACGTCTATGTTTCCAGTCGGTCGGTGAGTAACTCTCGCTCCTCTCTCTCGTGAAATATTTTACTTGCAACCCGAGTTTTTGCTTGTGAGCTGGTACAAAATTTTGCCCGATGTCTTCCTCGTAATCCGAAAAATTTGTATGCCAAAGCACTCGTAACCCCGGGTTCCACAATGCATGAAAATGAAGAACATAATCAAGAATAGAAACAAAAATTAATGGAATAATTCACAAAATTAACAAAAATAAGAAAATGAATACAATAACAAAGAAAAAAAAATGAACAAAATAATGATTTGATAAACAAATAGCTGACCCCAGCAAAAAATGTTTCCACAACTCATTTTGGGTTCCAGCCACAGGGCAGAAGGTATGGAAGTCATCAACAAAGTCATGTGATGCTGACTGCTGCTTAGTCAAATACTTTTCTCGGACTTGTATAATGTTCTTTTCACAGTTCAGTGAAGTTGTGAAATGTACATGCTTGGCTCAGGTAGTACTAGCACATTTGAAAAGTGCCTACAAAGCCTAAACGCTCGAGCTGTATTGTGAAAGCTGCACTTTTTCTTCGGATAGTCTGAGTGGAGGCTTTGACAAGTGTGGGAGGGAACGAGCTGGAGATGAAAGTGCGTTCCCTTCTAGCTTTTGGTAAAGGAAGTAATCTGAGCCCCAGAGAGAGGATGGACCTTTTTAAACCAAAGAGATCTAAGCCTAGGAAAAAAAACCTAACAGACGTATGGCGGCAGGGTGCCCTGCTGAGCTGCAGCGAACGACGGCATAAAAAAAAGATCTGAACCAACAGCAGGACCCGGAGCTCTGGCGGATACTGAGGGAAGAAAGTGAGGGGAAGGAAGGAAAGGGAAGAGATGGGAGGAGAGAAGAAGTTAAAGAAAATTAAAGTTGAGAAGGGACAAGTAAGATGAAAAGAAGAGAAAGTGAGAAATGAAGCACGACGAGGCAGATGGGAAGAAATGTGGAACCCTGGGCAGCCAAGTGAAGAAGAGGAGACTTGCCAGTGTGTTCTTTGAAGCTGACAGTTGATGATCACTGATACCTAATGCAGAATTTTATTTCAAAGTGCAAACTCTTTTTTTTTTATAGCAAAAGCCCCCAATTGTCTGTCTTTTCATAATTGTTCAATTGAATTGGCATATTGTTCTGAAAGACGTTGCTGATTGTCTTATATATCATATCATACATGACATATACTATATGTAATATCATGATTTTCCTTTTGCATCTTTTGTATCATTTTCATTTTTATGGTACTTTTTTCTTTATTTGTACTGTATATTTTACGTGTTTTTGTCCTGTTGCATGTTTCACAAACAGATTAAAACTCATCAGTAATCATCGGGTATTCTTAACTTCGACTCAGTACCAAAATTCTGCCGTTAAACTTGAATAAAACAATGATTTGACATGTATTATGGTGATTAAAAATATTGTGAGAGTATTTGTGGCTGTATCACTGTGGTCTAAGTAGAAATACAGTATATAAGACAGATACCAGAAGCATAAGTTCAAACATAAAGTCTGAAGGTGATAAAGTTCTTAAAGCCTCTTGTCTATTAGTTTGGAAATTACTCATCTAAGTGAATTCAGGAATGTGTCTGGATGCAGAGGTGGGTAGGGATGGAGCAGAGGAAATGGAAATAAAAGGAGGGATTTAGGGAAATGAGCCAGGGGCTGAAAAGTCCCTGCAGGAAATCCAAGTTGTAATCAGATGCTATTGATGCTGATTTGCCAGACATAACAGTCTCGATAAATTCTTTGAGCTTTCAACTCTGATGAAGAAAATGTTCCACTCCCGGGCTAACTTTTTTGTCAATTTTTTCAGTCCTTAAAGGAGTTGTCTTGTTTTTATTTTCAGCAAAGAAACATCAGTAGCACTGAGTTATTGTCTGATTAGAAAATCAACCCTCTTCAAATTTTTAGGACTATTGTTCTTTGGCAAATAAATTTTACTTCAAACATGGTTGGAAACTAAAAATTTGCACACATACCAGAAGTTGACAGAAAAGGTATTCTGTGGCTTTTGGCCATGGCTGTGCTAATAGATTAATAGATCCCCCAAGAAAACTTTAAAAAGTATGTCTCTACATGAGGAGTAACCTAGACTTGTCAACATTGGTAAACAATGATGCACATATGATGCACAAGACGCCTTTTGGAGCCATATTCTACAGCCAACAGGAATTCTGCTATTTTGTTTTGATTATGTAACTAAGCTCAGCATGAGCTTCTGTTACATGGGACCAGGTACCAAGAGTTACTGAGGTACTGTTTTTCATCTTTGTGAGGTTGCATCTCTTGGCAAGCTGCAGTGATACTAAACATGACGTAAACCCATGCTGGTCACTGATTGGTCAATCCGAAATTACCTCTGAAACTGTGCGTGTGTGTGCGTGCAGTCATACAGTCATTTCTCATCATTGGGCGTGCCACCAAGTCAGCAGGAAGTTGTTGTCACTGTTTGCCAGTAAATTGTATCTTGATAAATCTAGATTAACCATGTACTGTATATTAAGACTAAAAAACAATATTCTCACCTGGGAAAAAAACTTTCACGTTTTATTTCAAGGTTTAAACCGTCAAACTGTACAATTGAAAGTTTACTTGACCACCATTGTCTTGCTGCCTGTTGCTGCAGTCATGCTGAAGTTATGGTTCCATATATTACAATGGAATCATGACTAGCCATGCAGTGGAAAGGCAGCATGCTCCTGCTAAAACTGAGGCGAGTTGAGTTGAATACAGTTGAACTGTTGGTAAGAGTGGAAAAGAAGTATTTGTTGAATGGTGTTGTGATGAGGTCATTCTAATGATAGAGCAGAAATGGCAGTGCCCCTTCCTGATATTCGAAAACTAACCCTGAGATTTACCAAATGTGTGAAGCACATGTATAAGGTGCAAAAATACACACTCTGTAGAGCCGCAAATCCAACAGGAAATTCAGCATATTGATTTTAACAGGCAGGTTTGCCATTTTTCCAATAATTCAGTTCTATTTGTATAGTGCCAATAATAATCACTGATTATCTCTAGGCACTTAACAATTTGAGGCTGAGACCTCATGACTATACAGACAATCATTTGCATTCACAACTATGGACAATTTAGAGTAACCAGTTAAGCTAGTACATGTTTTTGGTTGTGGGAGGAAGCTGCAGCACCGGGAGAGAACCCATGCAGACACGGGGAGAACATGCAAACTCCACACAGAAAGGCCCCACCACCTGGTGTTTAGATTGAACCCAGGACCTTCTAACTGTGAGGCATGAGTGCTACCCACTGCACTACTGTGTCACCCAATAAATGATCTTTTACTCCCTTGGACAACATTTAAAAGGAGGGACTCCTAAGACATCCACATGACCATCGTAAACCCCTCAAGTGTGGCCTGTTCCAAAGCTCGCAGCTTTCCTTTGGGCCTTAATTTGTTTGGCCTTTTTACTGATTTTCTGCCTGTAATGCTCCATTAAGACTGTTATGTTTGACTTTGACTTAGAAAGGTTATCAGTGTAAGCTGATTATGAGCCTACTGATGTAGCCATTTGTAGGGGTTTCTGTTTTCTTCTTCATCAGAAGCTGCAGCTGCATTTTTTTTGCCCTGATTTAAAAATGTGCAGAGGATTGACCTTGATTAAGTTGTCAGGGGCCATAAAAACTGCTCTACTGAACCTGCGCTTTTTTTTTCTTCTATCATACTGTACCTATTCACCTCTCTGGTGTCATAGTCTTATGTAAAGAAAATGCTGCAGAGGCTGCTGCAGTATTCCAGCAGAACACAAGTAGGATGAGGGGAATTCCACAGCAGCTTCCACTTTATGCTATTTGCCAGTTTGCTCTCTCATGCTTCTCATGCCTGTTCCTTTTTACTGACACAGTGTACAAACACACGTACACACACATAAATTGGTGGCAGTAAAGCCCACACCCAGTCATAAAGTGGTAAATTAAAAGCCTGACTCAAAGCGACAAATGAGTCTAGGGGAATTGCTTCTTTTCACCCATGTTATGAAAGTTATTTTTACACACATTTCCACCACACAATGCATCATAAAAACCCAACTCTGTGGGGATTGAGTAAAAAGCATGACTCAGTGCCAGATTGTTTAGGTGTTAATGCATTTCTCATTGATTCTGTCTTCAGATAAAGGCTGTTTTTGGTATTTCACAGAACAGAAATAGCCTTTATTGTCAAACATGTATGAAATGGCCAATCATGAACTGAATTCTAAGACCTACTTGAAATATACAAACAGAACCCAGCCTTCACTGTAATCACTCAGACAGTGTGGTTTTGGCCTCCCATTAAGCATGCTGTATACTGCTAGAGACGTGGCTAATGACTCTGCATTATCCACTTTATCCTCAGACAGAAAACAGCTGTTCCACCTAATTCTGTGTGATACAGCCAAAATATTCTCACAAAAACACCTATACTAGTATATATATATATTTATCTTGCTGAATTTTAAATATTTTTTTCAGATTAGGCTGACTTTTGTCCTTAGTGAAAGTTGAGAAATACAGACAATTATTTGTGGCTGTAACTGTTTGAAAATACCTGTAGATGCAAAAGAATCTGACAAGATGCAAAAAAGATGAAATTGGGTGTAAAAGATGCAACAAGATGAAATTTGACGTAAAACATGCAATGAAAGAAAATTATTGTAAAAGATGACATAGTACAAAGTTGATGGAAAAGATGAATATGATGACAAAGACTCAAATAGATGGAAAAGGCACAAAAAGACATTATGAAAGTCATAAAACACACAAAGACCCAAATGATATAAAGTCCACAAAAGAAAAATAAAATGTGGTCTGAATTTCTCATTTTGAATTTTGTTCATGACCTTAAATGAGAATAAATACAATGAGAACAGTCTGAGTTTGTGTCATTGCCACTATTACATTATAACTGAATTAAATTAAAATATGGTGTACGTGAGTAAAACAACTGTACATGAGGAGAAGCAAACAAATGCAAAACAAGCAGAAAGTGCACATTTCGATAAAGCACCACTAAAGGTATCATAATGACTGCATGTTCCCAAATCATCTTATTTCAGTCTAGTGTACAATAATGTATGCACTCACATTCGTCTGACTCCGATTCGGCCACACACTCATCTGGCTTTCTGTAAATTCTTGTTGATTGAATATGTGCACACTTGGCTGACTATGTCAACTTAGTGATGTGCAGTCACGCTATCTCCACCCTCTGGAACAGCAGCGTCTAACTCTATGCTCACTTCCAAGTGCCAGCGATACAAGATGACAACGTCAGACACAAGTGGTAGAAAGCTCAGAGAGACCCAACGGTGCTGACATCAAAAAGAAAAATGGGATGTGAAGTTTCTGGAACAGTGTCTATTGTTGGGAGGGACCACAGGGGGTTTTAGGTTACAATCATTGTACGAGCTGTTGTGTATAGATGGAAAACGAAGATACAGGAGCTATTGTATTGCTCGTCTATTGTTAGTCATTGCAGAAAATCTAGAATTTTCCATTTTACACTGTAGGTGCTGCAGGTGGAATCATAGCTGGGCAATAAATTGATAATTATCATTATTTTGATACTTATTTTGTATTGTGATATTTAATGATTGTGGTTTAATGTGATAAAATCTTTTGTCGATCTTTTGTGTCTTGAAAAAAATTTTCAAATGAACAAAACGTTTTGCATCTTTTACATTGTTTTTGTTATTGTGGTCTCTTCATGTCTTTTACACCTCAATTTATGTCTGTCTTATGTTTCTTTTACATCATTTTGATTTTGTTACATAAAAATTATGGGAAGCCACAAATATAGATGAATATCCAAGGCAGGTTTTTGATCCAAGTCACCAAAATCTTCCTATAATGATTTGACATTTGTCATGAATATTATTGAGATAAACTGATGCGAAAACTTTTATCGTTAGAACACTTTATGCAGCTCAAAGTACTGCAGTGTTTGTACAAATACATTTGAGCATAATTAAAAAAAAATGTTCTGTAATGATGTGTCAGTGTCAGTGTTTCTTGATGTAATTGCACACTATGTTTTGAGGTTTTGTTTTTCCGATTGGCCCTAAATATAGTGAAAGATCCATTGCTTTCAGCTGGTGATGAATCGGATGGATTGAATTACTGCATTGTTTTCCTTTTCGTAATTTAAGTAAAACATTAGTAATTCCATCATTTGGACATTAGTGCATGGCAAAGGCTGTGTGTGCTATGTGTAATTGGATATATACCCTGGAAGTGCCTTTTTGTGACTCAGTTCCATCATAAGATGGAAAGACTGTAGTTTGTTTGTTTATATGTCTATGTGTGCAGATCATATGTGCAGATCTGAAGGGTCCGCATTATCAGCATCTTGGCAACCAGCAAATGGCGAAGCAATGAGTTGTATTCTGTCTGTTCATCATCAGCCCTGTCACCCCAGGCAACAGGATTGCTAGGGGATGGATGGGCAGGATGGCATCACCAGATTGCCAACCAGGCATGTAGTGTGGGGGCTTTGCATCCTCAATTTCTTCTTTTTTTCTGCCCCTTTGCCCTAGTGGCATTATTTACCCCATATATTTTTTATTCATTTCTGTCAAGTGTACAATTTAGTGGGATTCTTAAAAAATAAAAGCAATGTTACTCAGTTTAATCTGTGAATGTGTGAATAATGGGGTTTTGATTCATTCTTCGGTTGCTTGTGACAACAAGAACAGAGTCATCAGTTAAGAGCTGCTATTTAATGGTAAAGTCTTGTTTTCTTCCTGGAATGGTCTCAGGACAGGGAATGGAGAATCGGGAGCAGTGAAGGCAGGAATAAGCATCAATACTTCCAATACAATTTTCCCAATGCTGACTTTTAAAGGAGACATTGTGCATTTTCTGGCACAATAATTTAAGTTCCTAGACCCCCCTGAACGCCCCAATTGTTTTGCATTACTATCTGGCTAATCAGTTGCAATATTTCATGAAATGGATTCATTCAAATAACTATCAACACTCATGGTTAGAACTTGAACAGTCAGAATGTAATGAACTGTCTATCAAAGAGTTACCATTTTTCTCAGCATCAAAAAACATAACTGCTATAGGAACACCTTCAGGGGAGAGGGGAGGGAAGAGGAAAGGTATGTGCATATTCATTGATTAAGAAATGCATGTATGTGAGTGGATTATGTGTACACATGTGTGCATATGTACTGTATGTATCTGTATGTGTGTGTGACTATCAACACCCTGCCTTCGCTCAAGTCAGCTGGGATAGGCTCCAGCACCCCCCCCGACCCTCACGAGGATTAAGGGGTAGAAAATGGATGGATAGACTATCAACAAGATAGTCACCTGACAGGCACACAAGGGATGCAGGTTCGAATCCAACTAGGGGCAAGTGTGCTTATATGCTAATGAGCCTTAGGCAAGACCTTTTGCGCTATGGCCTACCTCATACAATGATGAGAGTGAAGCAAATGAATGACATGCCGGCTCAGATGTCGCCCGGCCAAACAAGGTCTGTGTCAGGTGCTGGGGAACCAGAGCACTTCGATGAAAAATAGGCTACTGGAACACGACATTTCAGCCTTGAATTGTGAAGCACCTAGAGATAATCGGTGATTATGATTGGCGCTATACAAATAAAGATTGATTGATTGATTGATGGAAATGGGCGAGATGCGAGAATGTGACTGTTGGAATGCTACTACTCTAGTAACCCTAGTCAGAGGGGTTACATGCAAAGAATTTGGGACAAATGGTTACTTCAAAACCCACATTCAACACTAACGGCAAAACAACTAGTAGTTCAGTGTTCCAACATCCACAAACGGCAACTGCTATCACAACTTGAGATTGACGAGGTGCAACACGGATGCTACGGCAAGGGGGAGCCAGGACACCAGGTCAGAGGGGAATTAACAATAAGTCCCCATCCAGAGATTGGGTACGAAGCCCCAATAAGTAC
>JAQQAE010010995.1:0-13830 GCA_029823295.1 Pseudamia nigra | reverse complement strand
GAAGATATTAAAGCAGCTATTCACTGTTAGAAAATGATTTAGTTGTTGAAACACAGCCTTTTCAATAATTTTACTTAGGAAAGGAAGGTTTGATATTGGCCTGTAGTTGTTCATTAAGGTCTTTTCTAGATTATTCTTTTTTGAGAGTGGCTTGATAACAGCTGTTTTCAGGGTCTGTGGGAAGACTCCTGAGATTAAAGACGTGTTTATGATCTGTAATAGATCAGATGCCATGACGTGTGAGACCTTTTTGAAAAAATCTGTGGGTAAAACATCCAGACAGCAGTAGGAGGAGTTAAGTTGGTGTAGGATGTCCTCCAGAATTTTGTCATTGATTAGATTAAACTGTGTCATGGTTTTTAAATTGTTTTTAAATGGGCAAAGCATAGATCCTGAGCCTGGTGTAGAGGAATTCACAACCTGCCTAGTATTCTGAATTTTCTCTCTAAAGAAAGAGGCAAATTCGTTGCAGGCCCTGGCAGACTGAAGTTCAGGTGCTATAGACAGAGGAGGGTTAGTTAATTTCTCAACAGTAAAAAACAATGCTCTAGCATTATTTTTGTTTCTGGTGATTATATCTGAGAAGAAAGCCTGTTCCTCAGCTGCAGATTATAAATGTGAAGTTTCTCTTTATAGATGTCAAAATGAATCTGGAGGTTTGTTTTTCTCCACCTGCGTTCAGCTTTACAACACTTTTTTCATTTTTCACCACCGTGGCATTTCTCCATGGAGATCTTTTATCACTAGAGACAACCTTCAACTTTTTTGGAGCAATGGCATCAATAACATTTAACATTTTAGAATTAAAATTATCTACGAGCTCACTAACTGAGCTACAGGGCAGGGTGGCTATGGAAGAAAAAAGCTGGTTAAACATTTCATTGGTGTTTTCAGTAATATATCGTTTCATGATAACTTCTTGTTGATTACTCATGTGCACAGAGATGGAGCTCTCAAAGAAAACACAGCAGTGATCAGACAGGGCCACATCATTAACAAGACCCTTGTGTATGTTCAGATCCTTGGAGATAAGCAGGTCCAGAGTATGGCCTTTACTGTGCGTCGGTCCTGACACATGCTGACTCAACCCAAAACTGTCAAGAGTACAGTCCAGTTCTTTAGTCCCGCTGTCCTGGGGGTTGTCAACATGGATGTTAAAGTCACCAACAATGATCATACGGTTATACTCATTACAGATTATAGACGGCAGGTCATTGAAATCATCAAAAAAGTCTGCACAGTATTTGGGTGGCCTGTAAATATTTAAGAAGAGGGCTTGAGGGGAGGACTTCAGCTGAAGAGCAACATATTCAAAAGTAGAAAAATTACTGAGAGAATTTTTTAAATTGGAAAGAGTGTTTGAACAAAACTGCCACTCCACCTCAACAAGAACAGCTGCGCTATTATTTTGATCCACCCGAGTCTCAGTTAAAAACATAAAATCAAGGTTGTACTCGGTGATAAAATCATTGATTAAAAAGGTTTTTCCAGCCCAAGATCGAATGTTCAGTAAAGCAAGTCTTAGTGTTGTAGGAGCGTCCTCTATCATTTTAGGGGCAGTGTGTGATTCGCAGAGAATTCTTTTTACCGTAAGTTAGACGATCTTATACCGCCACTTTTGTGCCTCCTATTTCTCAGCATATTCACCATTGTTTTTTTTATGACCAATCAAGAAAGGAATTTTACAGCCTGCTTTCATACAGGGCCCCGGCTTGGCCTGGAAAGACTCATGACTGCTGATAATCTCGCAGCCTGGACCCACATCACATCAGTTTGTCCTTGGACTTCTATCTGAAAATACTAAGCGAATAAATGTTTGTCATGGGCCATCACCGTCTCAAACGTTTTATTTGGACCCTCTAATATAATGTGATGGTCCATCTTTAACTTTTTGCTCCATTATTAAGATATTATGGCAAATAATCTGACAAATGACTGCCGTACTGGTGTTTGATTGATGCGTCGCTGTAGCAGCAGCTTGCTATAGCGAAGTCTGACCGATTCAGAGCTTTGTATCTTCAATTTATTCAATATGTTCATAGTTACACATGAGATACACTCGACTGTAGCTGTGGGTAAGTGTTTACATGAACAACTCTTTGATCTGACTTTGTTTGACACTGCGTGGTGAAGTTTTACTGCATCAATGACATAATGGCTAATGTTGGCTCTCCCATGAGTCCCCTGGCATGAATGCTTCGTAAGCCCTGCTGCCGTTCATCCAAATTTGGTTACATCCTGTTTTTGGCTCCAAGATGCTGTCCAGGAAGTGACAACTCGATTGGCCTCAAAACGTCCCTTCAGAAACTAATGGGTGACGTCACAGTCATTCTGTCCAGTAATATATACAGTCTATGGCTCAACCCCAGTAATCCATTCAATTGTTCCCTGTGCCATTTCCTGAAATTTTTAATCAAAATCTGTACATTACTTTTTGATTTATATTGTTGACCAACAAATGCAGATGAAAACATCACCTCCTTGGTAGGGGTAAATATTATGTAGTTATGTTGTTCTAGGTCAGGGGTAGGCAAATTCAGGCCTTGAGAGCCAGTGTCCTGCAGGTTTTCCAACTGCCTCTGCCCCGCCCACTGTATCTTCCAGCTTTTGACTAACTGAACACACCTGATCCACGTAATCAACAGTGGGTGGAGCAGGGGCAGTTGGAGAACCTGCAGGACATCGGCTCTCTAGGCCTGGATTTGCCCACCCCTTTTCTAGGTCAGTCATTGCAATGGTTAGTCTCTGATTTCAGGTGTTGCAGGTGTTTGAATATTTTGCTAAAATGTTGCAGATTAAAATGTGATTCAGAGCTAATTACAGCCATTTCCACTTATTAAACAGAGGAAATAAGAAACAAACACGACTCTAATGCAAGCCTCCTTTAAATGACAATCAAGTACTTTATGCAGCAGAGGTAAATACAGACCTCAGGCACTATTTTAGGAAATACAGTACATTGCATCCCAAGATTTCTCATCTTCTCTGTATCCATCTGCTTAATCCTCTGTTTTACCTCCTTCTCTCTCGCCCTCAGTGCCAATCAGAGAAGGTCAGGATACCTCGACTAACTCCTGTTCCTTCTGGAGACACCTACTCCACTATTGGTACTCATCGATTTACCAACAAGGTGCTCAAAACACTGATTTTTTTTTTTTTTTTTTTCCTGTAATGCCATCCTTTTACTATTTGGTAGCAGTCTCCACTGTTTGTGTGATAAATCCTAGCTTTTCTTCAACTGCCCCCTTTCCACCAACACAAACCCAGTATTAGTTCTGGGCAGAGGCTAGTGCAGCTTCTTTATGATCTATGTATTTCTCCTTTCCCAGCAGCACTAGCACCACCAACAAACACTAGAGTTGTTGCTGGCTTTGTGAGCCTCCACTGGCAATAGTGTAGTGAACAGATCAACTGGTCCACACAAGTAGTGTGTTTTTGATTTTTTTTTTTTTTAAATAAATGTACCCTAAAAATTTTGATTGCCACAATAATCCCTACCTCAAGCCACAGAGCATTTCCGGACCAGCAGGTTGTTTGTGCTGCTTCGGAGCCAGTTTTTCAGAAGCATTTTACTTGTGGAGAGCTCGTTGTGACTGTCAAAACATGAAGGACTGGTTCAAGATTAGACTCTAAATTGCCTTAGTTTAAAAGGGGTACAGCAACCTGCGCATACAGTCCATCACACTCTCTCTCTCTTCACTGTTTGAATAACATGCTGCCATGATGTTTGTGTCTTTAACCTGCTCACACAGCAAACCGGTTTGTGGTTATTTAGTATTCAAAGAGCTTACATAATGTTATTGCCTGAAATGTTAGTTGAACAGGTTATGAATGTTTCACAAGTGCAATGGTGCTTCTTTCTGTTTTGTTCCTTATTTTCTTTTTCAATTTTCCTCTCTGCCGTACAGCCCCATAGCTATTCTTCCTCCCTGTCCTCTGTTGAGTTAGTCAGTGCTTCTGATGACATTCACAGATTCAGCACTCAGGTATTGTATTTGACGGCCAGAGAGGGGCTGCAAGTGTCCACTGTTTTTTATCTCTTGTAGACAGCATGAGCATGAAGATGCAGCATGAAAACTTATACTAACCAGTCTCTCCAGGATTCCACAAAAGCATCCTGTGCTTTGAAATGCATGTCATTAATAATGTTTATAGTCTGTTATGTACTCAATACATCATGCATCTACAATATCAAAGTTTGAATTCCTGATAGTTTGTCTACATTGCACTTCTGATAAAAATATAATAACGGAGCGATGCTGCATGTTGTACAGTAGTTAAACCTTTTTTTTTCTCCTTTTTCATACCACCCTCGCCTACAGCACAAGCAAGCATGGGTTCATACTTTTTGATTAGTTCTTGATACATTGCTAGGATTTTAAACAAATCCTCCAAGCAGGTTCAAGCATTTAATCACTGCAGTTACGAAATATTCATATTTTCACAGATACTAATATTTATTTGGCTACTTCTCAGCAGTAAATGTATTTGCTTAAGGAATTCCTGACATTCTCAGAGAGAAGTTATTTTCTCTTTGCATCTGTGATGTTATGAAACCTATGCACTATGATTGTAATTGTGCACGAGTATATATTATTCTAGCCAACCCTAATACAATTTATCTCATTCTCCTGAATCTGTAGCCTGTTTCAAAACATGTCATTAGTGTTGAATGGTAAAAAAACAAATCCTCTCTAATACCCGAGTTTAATCAATATCCCTCTGTCTTTTAGGTGGAGGAGATGGTGCAGAATCATATGACGTATTCTCTTCAGGATGTGGGTGGAGATGCCAACTGGCAGTTAGTAATAGAGGAAGGGGAGATGAAGGTGAGTGGAAGTGATTCATTTTCCCCAAGCGCTATCTGTGAAAGTTTGAAATGTTATTTATGGATTAAAAATATGTGAGTGCACAATCAAATGGGTCAGAAGCAGTGGATTATGTCTCTAACATTTTTATTTCATTAAATCCATAAAGTAAGCACTTGTTCTGTGCTTTGTATTATAGGTGTACAGAAGAGAAGTGGAAGAGAATGGGATTGTCCTAGATCCGCTAAAAGCCACACATGCTGTGAAGGGCGTGACAGGACATGAAGTCTGCCACTACTTCTGGGACACAGCTGTTAGAATGGACTGGGAGAGTAAGATGAACTACTTGATGAACCGTCAAGTCATTGCTTTGAATTTTTTTAGTGTCATAACCAGACTGTGTTCTTTTCCCTCCCCTAGCCACTATTGAAAATTTCAGTGTCGTGGAAACTCTGTCAGATAATGCCATCATTGTTTACCAAACACACAAGGTACATTTACTTGAGATGTAGCTTAAATCTGCTTAATTTTTTACCTTTTAAGAGTGAGCAGTCTGTCTGATATGTCTGAATGTTTCTGGTTGTGTTTCAGAGAGTGTGGCCTGCCTCTCAGAGAGACGTGCTCTATCTGTCAGCCATCAGGAAGATCCTTGCAACAAACGAAAATGATCCTGACACCTGGCTGGTCTGCAACTTCTCTGTGGACCATGACAATGCTCCTGTAAGACATGTGCCTCACCTCTAAATGTTTTAACTTTAGTGTTGTTTTACAAGCTTATGAATCATTAGGTCACTTGGGAAAAACATTTTTGATTTATACACTGTCCCTTTAGCTTTGATTATGGCACATATTCACAGTGGGATAATTTCAGTAAGCTTCTGCAGTCACAAAGTATTTTTTGGTATATCAAAAGTTGTTAATTTTTTGCCGAGCTCTTGTGTTGATGGAGACTCAGAGTAGTGTGTGAAGAGTTCTCCGGCACATTCCAAAGATTGTCATTGGTGTTAAGCACAGGATTCTGTGGAGGCCAATCCATGTGTGTCTATATCACTGTCACTATTTTAGCACCATGAAACCTGACATTGTCTTTGTGGAATATGCCCATGCTGTTGGGGAAGAAAAAAATCCACTCACGCCAAAATCTCTCATCATTCAGTGTACTTCATTTTGTCTGCTGATCTCATTGTTGGGTACATGACATTGTTGAGCCTACACGACATTGTTGAGCCTACACCTGTCCAAATGATGTTACACAAAGATCATATCACTACCTCTACAGGTTTGTATAGTAGAAGTTAGGCATGTTTGGAACATGACTTCATCACTTCTCACCCAGATACACCCATCACAGGGCACATCGGGACAATTTCAGTAGTTTCAGCAAGCTCCTTTAGTTATTTTCATGGATGGACACAAATAATTTTACCCTTCTTAAACACATTGACATCATTTCTACCATCACAGGATATGGCTTTGATGTGGTTTAACAAATGAAAAGTTTCTCACTGCATCACTTACGGTTAGATAATATATCTTTTTTTTAAGTGCATATAAGAATGTTGTCAAAAGAAAGTACACATTTCCTTGTTTAATCTTTCCTCTAGGAGGGTTTTAGATTTAAATTTAACAAATAGTACATTAAGATTTTAACAACTGTTGTGTCAATGTAGAGAAAAGGTGAGGATTAGCAATTAGATACATTTACACTTTTGCTTTACTTTTAGCCCACAAACCGTTGTGTTCGTGCCAAAATCAATGTTGCCATGATCTGCCAAACACTGGTCAGCCCACCAGAGGGAGATAAAGAGATCAGCAGAGACAACATCCTCTGTAAGATCACTTACGTTGCCAATGGTAAGTCTCTCTGCCAATGTCAGTGTTGGAGAATTATACGATATGTGAGAGTAGGAGTCACCATAATAAATCCTCTTTACCAGTCTAAATAATTATCGACTCTAAGGGACATAATAGTAACACCCAGCTGTCTGTATTGTCTGCTGATTGGCATACTAATAAAACACATTGAATATTTGTGTTATACATTACGGATGAGGAATTAGCAAGTACATTAATGATATTCAACACCAAAGTATAGCTTGTTAAGGCATTATATACTGGGTGAAGAACTGTCAGCTGGCTGGATGTATTCTGATTAATAAGGTGAAGCTAAAAATTGTGTCAGGCAGTGTTTTTCTATATAAATCAGAACAAGCTTGTATTCACCAATATTTGAGGTAATTTATTGACACATAATCCAGACAGTGTGTAAGCGTGTGTCCTAGAAATGTCACTCCACACTTACACAACTTCCCTCCCCCTCAGACTTCCTGTTGTCAAGCAGGTTCAGACATAAAGCAGCACACATACCATTTAACCCATTAACTCACAAGGGGGAGCTCTAGACTAGTCTCGCTAAACTGAACTTGTGTGAAATACTTACCTAATGCCAGGGTTTTCCAGGGTTTGAGGTCTAGCATACATTTATGCAAGCCTCTTGTGCATAGTTTTGGAGTCTGGAGATCACTTCACAAGAGAAGAAAAACTTAATAAAAAATATGTGCGCACAGAAATTTGACAAAACATCCTAAGTATTGTCAAAGTTTAAAAATAAAGCTTTTAAATTGCAATTACCAGATCTGGGAACTTTATACTACTAGTCAAGACTTTGGACACTTCTACTCCCTCAGTGTTGGCTGGGTAGGATGAACCAACTCGTTGAAACCAGCTGTGTTTATTGACCACTTGATGATCCTCATCCTGTCAGTTTTGAAATACGTGGTCTCTTGTAAATGGCTGTGTCACTTCACTTGAAACTTGCCATCATTATTGATGGCAAGTTTCCTATAGGTCCTATAGAATCTCCATCCTGTCAACTTTTGGGATAGATGATGCAACTGCTTTGAACAAGGAAAGACATTTTAAATTACTAACAATTCTGTCATCTGGTGGATACCTTTTTTGGTGGATACCTTGCAATAGTAGGCAATTGAACAACCTCTTGTTCCATGCATGCTCCTTAACAGTTTGGATGTCTTTAGTATTAATATGCAATGTTGAAAATAATACAATTAAAATAAAAAACACTGAAGGAGATGATGTGTCAAAGGTTTTTACTGTTATGTAGCTAGTTTTGTCTGATTTAATGTTGCTATATTTATATAAAAAGCCTTAAACGCACACGTTGCTGATAATTGCCTCCTGTGTGGCTGCAGTAAACCCAGGTGGCTGGGCTCCAGCCTCAGTGCTTCGAGCTGTGGCCAAAAGAGAGTACCCCAAGTTCCTCAAACGCTTCACCTCCTACGTCCAAGAGAAGACTGCTGGGAAGCCAATCCTCTTCTGAACATTAAAGGGTAAACAGAGACTCACCTTAATTTTCTTCACACTTTATGTGACCAGTTTGACTGAGACAATGTAGGTTTCACTGTTTACAGACAGTGCTGTTCTTAAGTATTAGGCCATGAGAGAATTGTGTATTTAACTATATATTTTTATACTTCAGGACAAAGTACTCTGTTACATTTTCCTAAAGAAGTGGACACACAATAATATTATTGTTACAGGTCACCTCCCAGCTTGCTGTTAGCTTACAGATGGTATGATTCCATTCCTGGACACCTAGGTCCAGCCTGTCTGCTAAGCCACCACGAGAAATCCCTGTAACTAAAACCTCATCGAACCCTATGTGTGTGCAGGACTTTTAGTTATGTTTAATGCTAGCCCTGGGTGATGCGTTTTGTCCTTTCCTAATCGGAGGAGCAGGTGTATATTTGCAAAACTCACCCTTCACACAGCTGGACCTGGATTCCGATGAGTCCAGCCCCCAGCATCTGTCTCCAGCCGGTCCGCGCACTTCCTTCCGGTATTGTTCACCCACCACTAGCGGTAACATAGTTCAGAGTTTTTAAAAGGGAGTCTTTACAAATAGTGTTAGCATGCAACTTAAAAGTTCAATGCTTTTTTCCACAGAACAGTTGCTCGGGTCCATTAAGCTCTGTTGTTTAAGACGAGTGACTGGCACCAAAACACACTCCGTGTCTCTTCAATTCTGAATCTGTGTCTGAGCTGTGTTGTCACTCCATTCTCCCATGTCTGCGACTGCCCGTTCCCACGTTCACACACCTGTTCAAATTAACTTGCCACGCACAGCTGTCTGCAATGCGTCAATGGAACAAAATAACAACTCTGGGCAAAGCATAGACTCCTCAATTGTCTACCAGACTTGTCAGTACGGACAGGAGGAAGAGGTGTGAGTTCCAGGGTGTATTTCTTCTAGAACATTTCTATAGAAGCAGGTGTGTGTGTGTGTGTGTGTGTGTGTGTGTGTGTTTCAGAGCAAAATCACTGTAAAAAAAAAAAAAATTACATTATTTTTCTGTTCAATGCATTTCCCTTCACCATCACTACTTGACTAAGGGTGCATTCACAGCAGCCCTGTTTAATGGCACAGGCCTGGTTTGTTTGCTGAGAAACTCTGGGTTGTTTGGGTCAGTCTTCGTCTACTTCAAGTGAACCAAATACGGGAAGTAGACTATAATGTAGCCGGGGCATTGTTGGTAACCGCAACAAAAACAAACGCACATGTAGCACGATAGCCAGGAGAAATGGCTCGCAATCAGACATTGAGTGAGGATGAGGTAAAAGCTCTGATCGAAATTTGGTTAGATGAAAATATATCACAACAGCTGGGAAGCAGTCACAGAAACAATGAAGTTTTCAAACTAATTAGTGGGAAAATAGAGGCTCTGGGATTGACCTGTACTGTAGAGCATGGCCGCGCAAAGATGAAAAAACTGAACACAACTGTATAACATGCTTAGGAAAAGTAGCAGTTCAGAACTAGAACTAGTATTGAAGAACTAGAACTTTTGTCCATTGTTTTGTTTTTTATGACCAAATTTTTGGAACTGCTTAACTTTGATAACAATTCCAATAGACTTAAAAAGGGATTTTGTACTTACTGTGTCCTTAAACCTCCAACAAACATTTACCAAAGTAAAACTATTTTTAAGCTGATCAAACAAAACATACTGTCTGCAATTTAAAAAGTACATTTTAAATGGTTTTTTTTTTGCACCACCGTGTCTTGGGAGACACGGTGGTGCAGTGGGTAGCACTCGTGATTGATTGATTATTATTATTTTGTTTATTTACCTTTAATTCAATTCAATTTTGTTTGTGTACAATCATAATTGACGATTATCTTTAGGCGCTTCACAATTCAAGGCCGACCTCAGAGAATAATACACAGAATAAACCCAACAGAACCACTGAGAGCTAGCCAAGGCGACGAGGGGAAGGAAAAACTTACTTTAACGGAAGAGAAAAACCTCCAGCAGAACCAGTGGCTCAGGGTAGGCGGCCATCTGCCTCGACCGGTTGGGGTTAGTGGACAGAGGAGATACAAAAGAAAAGAGTAGAGCTAGAACAACAAACAAGACAGATACTGGACGACATCCACAGTCACTGGACCGGTCCACAATCTTCAAACACACTAGGGCAGAGGGAGGAAATGCAGAACTACAGGGAACATGCAACTTGGTATCACAATACTGCAAAAATAAGAAAGGGGGGCTAGAGAGGCAACTAGAGAGAAGGTGAGAGATGGAGAGAGAAGATGTAGAAGGAGAGAGAGAGATGGTGGCAGAAAGAGAGTGAGAGGAAGGGAAGTGTTTTAGAGAGAGAGGTAAGGGAAGAGTTGAAGAGGTAGAGAGCGAAGCTCAGTGCATCACTGTCCCTCAGCAGCCCAGGACCATGCAGCAGAGCTAAGGGAAGATTAAGGGTTTGCCTGACCGAGACTTAACTATACACTTTGTCAAAAGGAAAGTTTTAAGTGCAGTTTTAAAGGTACAGAGTGTGTCTGCATCCCAGAGCCACATTGGAAGTTGGTTCCACAGGAACTATATTAATCTTTAGCAGGAAATTGATCAAATTCATACGTGGCTGCCATGGTAACATCAGCCCACACATGCCCTAGTACGTGGCTTTTAACTGCAGGGGGAACCGGGGTACTCCACACAGATATTTGTGATTCAAATGCAGAACCTTCTCTGAGGCACGTGAGCTAACCACTACACTACCATCCTGCCCTAACAATGAATGCATTCATTTTTTTATGTGTATTTTCTATCTTGTAACATAAATGTGCAGATTTGCTACTTCCTTAGTGTTTCTAATTCAGAGATACTCATTTGTACTTTCTGTCTTGTTTTAGGCTCACGCAGGGCTCTCTTCACCCACTGGAAACACTACTGTGTTCAGCACTGAATGGACTCTGTCACCTGCCAACCAGAATGTGTTCACACTACAACATGTAGGAGACATATTGTCCGGTGTAGTCCCACAGGACGCCTGCCTAGAGAAGAGACTGAGTTAGGGTTAACGGCTTTAATCCATCGGTATTGTCATCGCAGCTACGTTAAAGGCTTAACTCCATTTATCATGGATACATTATTATGTAAATTGAAGAATTTCTTAAGTGGTTTTTGACTCGTTACCAATTATTTGCTTTTTTTGTAAATTGTTTTGTATATTTCTTATGATCACATACTTACTGAGTTTTTGGGGTTTGCTTTAATCACTAGTATTACAGCTGTTTGTTTTGCTGCTGCTAAAGTAACTACCGTGACAGAGGACAGTAGATGATTGACAAGAGGAAATGCATCGATGAGGTGTGCCACACTATCTCCTCCCTCTTGCCTTCTCCTGTCCCTCTGGTGATGACTCTCTGCAGTTTGATGGAGGGTCAGAGCCTTTATCTTAAATCTTTATATTTCTAGATTGTTATAAAGCAGCTTTCTGAAAGCACCATGGACACAGTGTATTGTACAGAGGAAAAAAATACGTTTATCAATGTAAGAAATGTGAATTGACTGTTAAATGCTTGAATTTGATGATGGCAGTGGACCAAGAAAAACCAGAGCGAGACATAAAGAGAATTGCGTCTTATCAACTCAAGTTGGGCAATATTTGTGTCGGACGCTGCTTCACTGGGTGTCAGTAAGGTGATTTATGTGAAGCAGGCGTCTGAAGTCTCTGAGTGAAGATCTGTCTTACAGTGTGGTTTCTGACAGATGTTTGCCGCTGAGCAGCCATATTGTCGAGGGTTTCTCTTTTTTACTCAGAGATCTCCAGGTACATTTCATGCCCTGTGTTTTTTTTTCTCCACTAAATCTTTTCCATTGTGATGTTTGTGGGACTGAAATGAAAATCACCAAAACCCTTCAGTCGTACTGTAACATTACATTTCACAACAGCCCCGACTGATAAACCGCCCCCACGATGCCTTAAGGTGTTTCCCAAACTGAGGCTCAGGAACCAGAATGGAAAGCTCATGGAAACTTTTTTTACTGGGTCACCAGTTTGTTTGTAGTATTTTCTGACTTTTTGTGAATTTTTTGTGATTATTTTGTTGATTTTTTTTTTCTTAATATTTGTGACACTTTTCCCTACATTTTGTTATTTTCTTGATTATACTTCACTTATTTTTGATAATTTTCTTAATTATTTTGTTCATTCTCATGTATTTTACTCATTATTGTGATTGCTTTTTCTTGATTGCTTTGTTCATTTTCATTTTGTCCAATTGCATTTGCTTCCTTTATTTTTATGTTTCACTTTCCTGATTTTTGTTTTGTTATATTTTTGTCTTTATTATTCTTTAAATTAATTTCTTGATTCTTTTTTGTGCATTTTAGTTTATTGATTATTTTTGCTCCTTTACATTAATTTTCTTTATTATTTGTTTCATTTTTAATTGTTTCCTCGATACTGACACTGTTAATTTCCTTTTTTATTTTTTTTCCTGTGCTTTGTCGTTTTTTTTTGTTTTTTACTAATTTTGTGATGTTTCTTCTGCATTTTAGTCATTTTCCTGAATACCTACCTTACTTTTGTTGTTTTTCTATTATTATTATTTCTACTATTTTTCATTATCCTTATTCTTTAGTGTTTTGTATTGTTTTCTTGGTTATTTTATTTCTTGATATAATTGTGTGCATTCTGTTTATTTTTTTATTTTTATTTTTTTTATTAATTTTCTCAATTACATTGCTTATTCGGTTGTTGATTGTGTTATTTTATTTCTTCATTTGATTTTCTTGATTTCTGCATTTTTGTCTTTTTTATTGTTTTTGTTATCTTGTGCATTTTTGTGCATTAAGTCAAATGAATAAAACTTAGTTGAATCGTCAGTCTTATACAATCATTTTGTTTTTCAATTAGAAAGACATAGATATTATGATGCATGGATTCATTTTCAATAAATTATGTAGATATTACAGTAGTTAATTATTTGTCAATTGGGTTTTGCGCTGATGGAGTTTGGGACATGCTCCCTTTGACTCTAGGTCTGCGACATTAAAAACCCTGATGATGTCGTCTGCAGCCGTCAGACGAGTCAGCATTTCACATCACATTACCTCAACAGTTAGATTTACTCTAGACTTTTTTTTTTTTTTTTTTGTTTACCCACTAACCTTTGGGATTTTTGCAATCGGTGGATCTGAGTGATTAGATTCTTGGTCTTTGAGGATGGGGGTTCAGAGGTTTGGAAGGATTTGAATAATTGTTCAGATTCCAACAGTGAGATTTACGAGCAATGTCAGCTGAAGAATGCATTTAGTGTTTTTAATTTTGATATTTGTCAGTAATCTACACACTTTGTATATTTCTAAGTTGTACATCAGAAGTGTTATTATTTGCACTAAATGTAACGCAATTTGACAATGTTCTGTAAATTAAAATTGTTACACAACAGAACAGGTTGTTCTGTTTGATTGGAATCAGTGGGGAAAGTGACAAGACTCATATGTTATTACAGGTCTTTACATTCAGTTTGACCTAAATTAGACCTTAAAGCTAGGGGTGGACAAATCCAGGCCCCAAGGGCCGGTGTCCTGCAGGTTTTCCAACTGCCTCTGCCCTGCCCGCTGTATCTTCCAGCTTCTGACTGACTGAACACACCTGATCCAGGTACTCACCCGTGGGTAGAGCAGAGACCATTGGAAAACATGCAGGACACCGG
>JAQQAE010010994.1:0-13830 GCA_029823295.1 Pseudamia nigra | reverse complement strand
ACGGTGGAATTACAACTTAAAGTTACTTCCACATTGGCCTCACTGAACAGCCCCGTCGTTGCCCACTGAATGGAATCCCAGCATGCACTAGCAACAATTATTTTATTTTGTCTTACTTTACCTCATCTCAGGTTGGGTTAACTGTTTTGTTTGTTCTTTTGATTTAGGTTGAAAATAATATACAATCTATTTAGCATAATAAAATACGAGAATAAAATTCAAGCACATGCATGAAAAAAAAAAAAAACACTGAAACTAGTGTGACACTAGTGTGACACGCTTCAGTCCCTATATGTAAAACAAAACTGTGAACTTCCTCTTTAAAAATAATCACAAGACTGAAACAGTCACAGCTCAAAAAGTCCAACAGCTACTCGCACTGTGTCGAAAGCGAAGGGGGTGTAATGTTTCCCACAAAAACGTCAACATTCAAATCCACGGCTCCGAGCTCGGGGCCTGTGGGGAAAATTCATGAAAAGCAGCAGATTCGTGTCAGTTGTGCTGTATGTTAATGAGTGAAGCGCGAGTTGAGGTTTAACACCGGGGTTGGGTGAACGAGGAGACCGTCCAAGGTGTGAGACCACTCGACACCCGCCCGCAAACTCCTCAAAACACAGGAGATGTTTTCATCAGAGCAGCTCGGATCCTCCAGGAAGCTGTCAACGCTTCATTTTGTGAAGGCATCCATTTGTGCCTTTTCTGTTAACAAAACAGGAACAAAGTTGACAGAATGGACAAGGAAAATAAGCAGCAAAATGAGCAACAATTGCAAAAAAAAAAAAATTAAGAAATTCCATTCTCTTTATACAAGAAAGATGCATAAAAATAAGAATGTTTTTAAAGCAAAATGATTGAACAAAATAGAAAAATAATATTTTTTTAAAAATGAAGAAAAATGGAGAAAGTTACCAAAGAAATCAACAAGAGTCACAAAAAAATGTAGAAAATGAAGAGAAAAAAGCACCACATTAACCAAACTGAAGAAAATAAAACAAGACTTAAAAAGAATTAAAATTAACAGAATGACCAAAAGAATCAACAAATGAACAATAGACAACCAACAAAATAAACAAAATAATTATAAAAACCAACAATTACAAAATGATCAAAATAATTACAAACTGAACAAATAATCAACAAAATGAACAGTTTTTCACTATGGTGGACAATAAAGATTTATTCTACTCTTGTATTGGCAAAATAAACTAAATAATTACAAAATGAACACAACGACAGAGAAAATTAAAAATATTTTTGTTAAAAATCAAGGAGTACCGTAGTTTTAACAAAATGGAAAAAAAAAATGGAGGATTACAACCGAGTGAACAAAATAATCTAAACGAAACTTAATAAAATAATCCAAAAATGAACACAAATGAAATTTACATGGATGTTTCAAACCTGTTTGATCCATGTGAAAAACAAAAGAACGAGCTCGTGAACATCTACACGATTCATTTATTTAGTCAGATCTCGGAGCTGTTCGATCCAAACGCGGATCCTTGTTGTGGGTTGTTTTCCTGCAGCAAACACATCATCACATGGCTTCGCAGCCTCCGCACGTCAAACAAGTTCCAACTCACACCGGTGCCTTCACACTGATCATTTCCCTCCACACTCTGAACGAGTGGGCGCAGTCGACACCCAAACACCTGACGAAGAAACAAGGACGCCGATCGCTCTATAAACAAAACGCGTCACCTTCTCCGAAACGTTCACTTTAATGAGCCAAACAACAGGAATCAAAACAGCTGCTTCTAACAATACTACATTCATAGCCATATTTTACTTTGTTACAATCTAAAAAAAATAAATCCACTGTGAAATAACAAATTAAGCCACAAATAAACAAAAAGGAGCAAAATAAATGCACAGCAAACTGAAAGTAAGCAATAAATTGAATACAAATTGAATACAGTAAGAAAATGAACATAATATGCAAGAAAACAATCAAAATGAACAGAAATGATGAAAATAAACAAATGGGCCATCCAGGCTGAAGTTCCGTTTTTAATTTTTAAAAAGCTTTGGCATGATGTCGTGCAAAATGCGCATCATGTGTCATATTTCTACTAGTGTCACCTGATGATCAGCTGATACATATTTCTACTGAATTAAGACCTGCAAAGTAACAAATTAAACATAGGCTACAAAATGAAATGAAATATCAAAAAAATAACAAAGATGAAGAAAATAAGACAATTAACCAAAATGATAAGATATTACACAAAATTAACTAAATTGAAAGCTTAAGAAGCAAAATGAACAAAGATGAACAAAAAAGTCAACAAAGTAATCAAGGAAATGAACAAAACAATCTGCAAATTTAACACAAATGAACAAAAAGTGAATAAAATCGTGCAAGAAAGAACAAAAATTATAAGAGGAAGAAAATTAACAAAACAATACAACACAAACTACACTGTGTCAGTCATGTCTGTGTTACCCCGGCAACAGGTACAGCACCTGTCATTCAAAATCTTCCATCAGACAGTATTTAAACTAATACAATACACATATTTGTTTTATTTTAAGACACACACGTCACAACCCACCCGGAACGCCAACGCTGATCCATTTTTGGTTCCGGATCCACCAGTTGAGAACCACTGTCATAAAAGGCTCAAATATTTCTGTGTCTCGAGACAAAAATGGCTCTTTGGAAAGGTTGTTAAACCGTGCTCTCGTGAAACAAGCAAACAAATCAAACACACCTCAGGGGATGGTTCCTAGTGTGTGTGTGTGTGTGTGTGTGTGTGTGTGTGTGTGTGGTGAACACTGACCACAATCTAGCACAGACTTCAAATCATTACAGATAACAGAAATCTGAGCCATCGAGCGCTGATTTCAGTTTCACCTCCACATACGTAATCACGTGCTACTTCACGGCTTCATTTCTCCGTCTACGTCTGTAACTACTCTCAACACCGTGGCCTAGAGAGTCCGCTTTCAAAACGGACAGTAATTATCAGCACATTTCGAAACACTGTCCTACATGACAATATCAGCTATTGTGCAATTTTTTATGGTGCTGCGAACACTGTACAACGTTGTGTAACAAAAGGACGGCGGCTTAATTCACTAGAACGGAACAAATAGATTTTTTGTTGTTTGACATTCGCAGTACAGTGTTGCCCCGGGTTACGAGCGCATTGGCATAAGAATTTTTCAGGTCACGAGGAAGACGACGGGCAAATTTAAACCCTGGATGAGTCGCCAGTTCATCAGAAAAGAAAAAAAAAAAAAAGAAGAATTGTATGGGAGGTTTCTTGGGTCATGGAACAGATTCATTGGTTTTACATGTATTCTTATGGGAAAACTGGGCTCGGGTCGCGACTTTTCCACTTCGCAAGCTTGATCCCGAAACGGATTAAACTCATAACCCAGGGTAACACTGTAGATTGATTATCATATGAGACAACAATGGCACCTTTAACAGTTCTTCCAGAAATGCCACACAGAATATTTCAGAGTGAGTAGAAGATGATGCACTGAGCTTTAACCCTTCATGCGAGTGATATTTAAGACGCGTAAATCAGAAGATATAATACTAAACTCAATGCGCCTGCAGCTTTGTCAGATAAAGCTGTATTTTTACACAAAGACTAAATATACTATTATAATACATTTATGTATTGAGGGTTTTCAGCTGGGCATTCTGACCCACAAACAGGCTTTTCCATAGGTTACTACAAAGTTGTAGAACAAAAAAGTATCAGTAAAAGGGACACATTGTATGAAGTTTTGACAAATTCATTTACCGTAAGTATCAAGATACCATGAAAATCTTTCAATCAACCAAGTCAGTACTGTTATTTTTTTTTCTTAAATCAAACTGGCCGTTTCAGAGTGTGATGCTTTAAATGCAAATGAGCCCTGTTGACCACACTCTTTTCCTGTCTGTGCCATGGATTCCATCATGTAAAACACACTGGCACATTATCCGAGGACGGCAGACATTGTATATGGACCACTTATCTGAAAAAGGGCTGCTTTTCCTCCTTCATGTGAGAATTTCTCTACTTTCACATTATCGTTTGAGCCTTAAGACCTGTTTATAACGTGAAGACGTGAAATTGAAGTTTATTAACGTCTGCTCGAAAAGGTTCGATATGTAATATTTGCAGGTGTTTCTGCAAAGATGTCAGGATCCGTGTTGTTCAGAGAGATGGATATTTCTTTACATCTGTGACTATAAACTAACAGTAGATAGTACTGTTAAGTGTTTTTGAAGAAGGAGGCACATTACGTTAAAGTCCGGGGGTCAAACACTTCATTTCAGAGACACTGGTGAATTTTATGCACCGGCATGTCCAAAAGTTATTTGTCTTCTGTGGTGATTTCAGAACACTGACCCAATCTGTTAAACAATGAGACCAAGTTAACGGTTACACAAAAGATTGTGTTACATTTTGGAAATAAAGGGTAACATTGAAGTGCTTTTTCACTGTTGTTATCACAGGGATCAAATCATTGAGGATCTCCACTACAAGTCATACATAGTGAATAGTGACCATTAATTTAACTTATTAGCACAAAACTTAATATTTCAGACTTTGCTTGACCGTACATATGGTGTAGCCCACCAGTGACAGAATTTCTCTTCGAACAGATTGGATGTAGTTAGTGAGAGTGTGTTTCTCACGAGACAGACTTTTATCGCTAATGCTGGCTTGTTTGTAACCGAGCTGCTACAGCCAGTTATAAAACCACATGAAATGAAGTAGTGCAGCTCCAAAATCCTCTAGGGCACCTGAAGCACAAACAGGTGCCAAGTGTTGAAGTTAATCAAAACACTACTTAAAGGTAGACGGTTTGTATCAGCTGTGAGTGTTCAGCACACAGACACCCCAGAACGTTGAGAACGGACCTGTTTGTCCAGCCAGACTCCAGTGCTTTGGAGCAGGTTGTGAAGGAAATCAGATTCCTGATCAGAGCGACCACTCTTTGCTTAGTCATTGGTGTTGTAGGTCCAGTTACCTCAGAACTCGGAGGTCAGAACTGGGAGTGACGTAAACTCTGAGCCGATTGCTTTCCAGCTGCAAAAACATAACTGGGCATTGGAAAGGTGACTCATTCGGAGCATAGACAACTTCCAAAGACGTGTACTCTGCGTAACAACAACAGCATGTGGCATTTTGTGCATACAAAGAACGTAGTTGGATGCAATGGATCAAAAAAATTAACAGTACTATGTGTATGACTGATGACGTTCATTCAGTTGTTGCGAGTGGCCGGTTGCTCCAACTTTCCAAGTTAAAATTCTGACTTCAGGGGGCGTGCCAGTTGAACTTCCCGACTGGGAGGTCAGAAATTCCACCTTCGGGAATACAACGGGAATGCACTACAGACCAAGTCATGGTTGAGAGTAGGGCTGCAACGATTAGTCGACGTAGTCGACAACGTCGATTATGAAAAATCGTCGACGTCATTTTTTCATAGTCGACATTTAATTTTGGTAATATACATAGGACATTGAGTTACTTTTAAGCAAAAATTGAAAATAATCGCGATTAGTCGACTAATCGAAAAAATAATCGCAGATTAATCGACTATTAAAATAATCGTTAGTGACAGCCCTAGTTGAGAGTAGGGTCTGTCAAGACCCAGATTACGAAGGCAGGGTTTTCCCTGGGCAGGCCCCCTAAGTATTTTAAGCCAGCTGAGCATCAAATGCATTTTCATGATGTAACAGTGAAAGCTTCCTCACAGGACAGGAGGCTTGATTGATTGGTCAAACAACTAATCAACAGTACTTTCACAGTGCAAAGGGACCCGAGTGTGATGCAACATGTGACAAACATGTAGTATAGCATACAGGGCGCTACCGTATTTTTCGGACCATGAGGCGCACTGGATTATAAGGTGCATTAAATGAAACAAAACGGAAGCACCAAGAAGGACCTCCTCGAAAGGCGTTGATCTACAGCTACCGCTGTTGCTTTGAGTCGAATAGAGACAGTAGAGACGCTTCTATCTGTGGTTCTCTGTTCAATAACCCACTGTTCAATTTTGTCCTCCAACTGTGGCCATCTCGCTTCGTTCCCTCGGAAACTCAGTTTGGTCTTCTTGACCTGGCGCAGGACGTCTTCTTGCTTCCTCCACTTCTGTATCATTGGTTCATTAATGTTGAATTTTCTCACAGCTGCTCCATTTCCGATTTGTACTGCGTGACTGATAACGTTGAGTTTGAAATCCGCTTCATAAGCGTGTCTCTTAACAGGAGCCATTTTTGTGGTACTGGTATTACTCTGCGAGGCTCCTGACTACGGTGGCCGTAATGCTCAATCCATCAAGCAGTGCAGCTTGGTTCGAGGTCAGTAAGCAGAATTAATCCATACATAAGGCACTGGATTATAAGGTGTACTGTCGATTTTTGAGAAAATTCAAAGGATTTTCAGTGCGCTATATGGTCCGAAAAATACGGTACATATTCTGCTTGTACCAGCAATTTTCATCTGTCAAGCAGAAGCTTCAGGAGCTAATGCAGATTCTTATCGTATGGCATGTAACCTAAGTGTTTTCCAGACCTAATGTGGCGTCTGTAGTTTTCCGATGCTGACGTGACATCCTTACAGATGTGGCCTGGTCTTCATACGACATCCGGAGTCTTCCTCGTTTGAGACTGAGCAAAACCAAGACACTCAAAAACTGGTCTTGTTCCAGTCTCGAGACGAAAATCAATTTCAAGGACAACAACGCTATTAATGACTTGTCAGTTTTTCTCTGCATGACCATGTCTGTGCGTAAACCACGATAACCCCGTTTCCTGATCTTTGACGAGAAACCCCAGGGCAGCAGAATCGAAGGACAAGGTGGCGACACATTGCACATTTTGCACCGACCCCGCTGCCCTCGGCTGCTCACACATTAAAGAATCTGTTTGTCCTGCCGCTCATGGCTCCGTTCTTCCCTGAAGACGGGGTTGTGGACTGTGCCAGTGCGACTGGGTGCTGCTGAGTGCCAACTGGCACAAATCAGCAAGCTCGCTTTTTACATAACAATGACATCATCCCCCAGCGCTACTTAGTGTTAGCGCCGCTGAAATCACACAGGATGCTGCAGGTCCAAGTCTGAAGTATTGATACGCAAAAGCACCACGTCAGCATCTTCTAAATATGCATAAGTGTCTAAAACCGAACAAAACATTGATGTTAATCGAAAGGTAAATCTTTTAATCTTTCCCTGTTCTCTTTGATTTTGGAGATCATTGTTTTTTTTTTGCCTTATTATGTAAGATTTCGACTCATTATCTTTAACATTTCTTACAATTATTTTCTACCTACTTTGTGTCACACTGGCTCTTTTTCATCATGAATTTGATCCTTTTCACAGTTATTTTGTACGTTTTTTTCTTCACCTCCTTGATTGTTTTTTTTTTTTTTGGTGAATTTCCATGATTTTCTTTTTTATTTTGTTAATTTTTTGCTCATTTTGTGGCTTTTGGGGTCATTTTCTTGACACATTTATTGATTATATTGTTCATTTATGCTTATTTGCTTCCTTATTTCGTTCATTTTTTTTGTTTTCATGATTAGTCATTACGTGGACTGTTCTGATCATTTTCTTGATTTTGTTGCCAATTTTGTTCTTTTTGGGTATTTTTGTCCTTTTGTGCTCGATATAGTTCACTGGTCAATTCTATTGATCCTTTGTTGTTTATTTTCGTTTGTTCTGCGGATTATTTTTTTCAACAGTTTGTGAATTTTTTTTCATTTTTTTGCTTATTTTGGGGATTATTTGGATCCTCTTTTGTTCACTATATCTCATTTGTCACTTATTTTGTTATCTTGATTTCACTGTGCACACTGTTTTAAACAGTTTCTTCATTTTGTCGCTTATTTTGCTCATTTTATGGGATATTTTTGTACTTTTCTGTTCAAAGCATCATTCATTTTTTGTTATTTTTATTTGCTTTCTTGACTATTTTGTTCATTGCACAGACTCATGTTCTTTATTCTGTTGCTTATTTTGATCAACATGATGATTATTTTTGTTTTTTGATTCAATATAGTTGATTTGCCACTTCTTTTGTTTATTTTTGTTTGTTTCCTGGCCCATTTTGTTCATTGTGTTGATTGTTTTGATCATTTTCTCCATTTGGGGGATTATTTGGATCCTTTTTTTGTTCAATGTAGCCCTGTTGTAGCTTATTTTGACCATTTTTATTCATTTCGTGGCTTGTTCATTCATTTTAACTACTGTACAATGCTTCGGAGTTACACTATGCCTCTGAAACTTGGAACCAAGTGGAAAAAATGAAGTAAATTTAAGTGACACTACTTGCAGAAAACAGGACAGCAGGCGTCCTCGCTGTGGACGGTGATCGTGGGACAGTCATTTCCATGTCTCCTCCTGCTGCTTGACCCATTTTGGTCGAAATAAGCAGCAGGAGGGAGGAGTGAGGGGAGGTGGAGTGAGAATGATTCAGCATGAGCCAGCAAACAGACATGTCTGGGACTCTCGTCGTTCAGGCTCTGCAGCCTCAGCACGAGCCCGTCTGCTTTTCTTTGTGTCGATACAATGTCTAAAACCATATAAAACATGGATATTCATGCTCCGGAAGCAAGATGACGTTTTATAGGTTTTAGAAATGTGCTGTAATCGTGCTTGGATTTCAATAATGGGATTTTAGAAAGTGTAGGGGATTCATCCTCTTCCATATCGGTAAAATGTGCATTTCTTTTTCCCCGCCAGAGGTTTGTACATGTCGATTATAGTTTGGGGGTTCCAAAAGAATCCTGCTTTACAAAACGTAATGACATATTCATTTGTTATCAGATGATTTTGTTATTAGTGGGGTTGCAGAGTCAGGCAACAATCCTGGTTCCTCACTGCCAAGCCTTAAGTTACAGTGGTGCCCCGGGTAACGAACGCTTCTACTAACGAAAAATTACAGTAACGAATAAAACCATTGACCAAAAATATGTCCTGGCTAACGAAAATGATTCGGGTTTGCAAATTTTGCATTATGAGAAAGATTCAGGTTACGGCTTTCGTAATTCGGCCTACAAATTTTTTGGAACACGAAAGACTTAACTTCCGGGTCTATCTCGGCTGAGTTAAACATCAACGTGAACTCCACGCTGTATATTTGCCTTTTTTCACCTAAAATCCTGCTTCATTTTATGTTTTTCATCATGGGACCGAAGAAAAATGGCGTCTCTGTCTCATCCTCTTCCAGTAAGTGTCTTTATAAATCAATAAATGTGCACGTACGGGTGTGTAAGACATACTTTTATGGGAGTTTTCATGGGTCCAGAACAAATTAATCGGTTTTACATGTATTCCTATGGAAAAAAATATATGTAAATATATGCATATGTGTGTGTTCCTAATGTTTTTAACATGTGTTGTTGTTTTTTATTTGGAATATGTGTCCTTAATATGTAAAGCACTTTGTGCTATATCGATGTATAAAAAGTGCTCCATCAATAAAATGTGATTGATTGACTGTCGCCTTGAGTCTTTTATATTCTTCTTCCACTTTCATATGTTTTCTCGTCGTATAACTACTACTACATTTTTTTGTCCGATTCAAACCATTCAAACTTCATGTGTTTCAGCTTATTCATGACGTCTCTGCTATTGATTTTCATGATTCTAGCCTTTATAATTTTTAAAATATTCAGCTTTTTTGACAACTTTTTTCTCCATAGGAAATAAACGGAGAACTCTAACTGAAAGTGTGGTTACCGTGGCGACGACAGTGCTTTGACCCTTTGATTACTACTCCACAAATACTTAATTTAAATCTTCCACTTTTCCAGCAAGTTCAACTATTTTGACTCCGCGACCCCACGCCATCTCTTCGCAGATTGCAAACTTTCTAGTTTTCTCCATTATTTTGCAATTTTTTTTTGTCCATTTCCCTGATTAAACTGTCCAATATGTTAATATTCATGACTATTTTGCTCATTTTGTGGATTGTTTTGGTATTTTTTATTCCATTTTGCCCATTATGTTGTTCATTTTTACTCCATTTTGCTTTTGCTAATTTTCTCTGTTAACCTGTTCATTTTCACAATTATTTTGCCCGTTCGCACTCATTTTTCTTAATCATTTTGTTCATTTTTGTGACTATTTCGTTCATTTTGCACATTATATTGATCATCTTTGCTCATTTTGTGGTTTATTTGGTTTTGTTGTTGCCGATTTTCTTGATGCATTTGTTCACAGTGAATTATTTTGCTCATCTTTGTTCATTTCCTTAATAACTTTGCCAATTTATGTGACTACTTTGATATTATGTGGGTTGCTTTTTATTTCATTTTTTTGTGTTACATACATATTTAACTTTTTTTCATCTTTTCTTGATTAAGGTGTTAAACAAGATAATTGTGGAAATTATTTTTGCTAAATTCCCTTATTATGTTGTTTATTTTTGTTTGTTTTCTTGATCATTTTGCTCTTTGTGTGGAATACTTTGAGGCCTTTTTCATTTTTTTGCTTTCTTTTCCATATGCTGTCCATTTGTGTTCTTTGGATTATTATGTTTATTATTTTGTTTCATTTTTGCTTATTTTCTGAATTATTTTGTTAGTTTTGAACCATTGTATTATTTCATTTGTGTTTGTCCATTTCATTATGTTTTACTCCTCGTTCATTTTCTTGACAATGATTTTGCAGATTTTTTTTCACTTTGTTGATTATTTCTTAATTTTCTTCGCATTTTGTGGATTATTTTGCTCCTTCTATTATTTTTCTCATTAATTTGCTCCTTTTTGTTCATCCTCTTAACTACTTTGTTCATATTTATGTCCTTTGGGGGATTGTTTTGTTCTTTTTTTTCCATTTTTTGGGGCATTCTGTTCATTTAATATTAATTTGGCCATTGTAGGGAACGTGTTTTTCATACTGTGGACTGATTAGTTCAATTTTCTACATTTTAACCACACTTGCGTTCATTTTATGGGATTATTTTGTTGCTTTTAGTTCAATTTTATAAGTTATTTTGATCGTTTTCGGGATTATTTAAGTAGTTTTTGCTAATTTCCTTGATTATTTTGCTCACTTGTTGTTGCCTTTATACACTTGAGCCTGAAATCTGAACAGAAAGGCACAAATCAACGCAGCCTAATGCGTTTGTCACTCCAAATGTCTACGAGTATTTATTTATTCGTTTGTTAGGGACAGTGCATATTAATGAGCATTTGCCACAAATACAGCTGTAAATATACCAGGTTATAGCACAACTACACTTCTGTGTTTATGTCTGCTTTGTGTATGTATTTGTTTATGCATTAGGAGGAGGCTAAAAGTGGTCACAGACTTGATTTGATTTCATCCACTTTTTCAGATTTGTTTTGAAGGTTGCATATGTTTGCAACTCTCTCATTCTAAGTGGCTGTTCCAGTATTAAGTTCCTTTGACTCAATGCAGAGATGCTCTATGATAAAATAATGTCCAAACACCCCCTTATGCCCTTGTCAGAGTTGTTGTGTCTTTTCTGTGGACTTATTAAAGGATTATGTTTTTCAGACGCCTGTCTGCTCCACACATGAAGGTGAAAGGCCACCTGTGACAGCTGATTGGTCACGTGATCTTCACATTGTTTGTCCATGTGTTTCCACACACACACACACACACCCCTTAATTCGTCAATAATTCCACATGTAAGTGTCCAGAGACACACACGGATAGACTCACCGGCCAGTCCTCCGCCTCCATCCCCGTGGCCCTTCCGCTTCTGGAGGATGAAATACGGATTGGCTCTCTCGGTGATCCATAACGCGCCTGCCAGTAGCACATCTTCGGGACTGACCCACATAATTCTCCCGGCTTTAGGGTCTCATTGAACACACCGGGGGGCTTCGAACCGGTCTAATCAATTATTCAAACACAAGTGGAGGCCCGATGAACGGAGACAGATGTCCGGTAGAGAGGAAAGTAAGACGTGCGGGCAAGTGTTGCTATAATTAACCAAGCGGAGCGGGAGGATCGGGAAGAACCAGGCCTGGAGCGGCCTCCGGACCCCACTCCGGCTCCGAATACACGTCGTACTGGGTCGTGGTCCGCAGCCTGGTTCCGTGTGTGAGTGAGAGTCCCCGGGGATCAGTCTTTGTCGTCCATGCTCCGCGGCAGGTGCGACACCCGCCCGACGCTGCGGTGCGTTTTGCGGAGGAAAAATCACGTCGAAGAATGACTCAAATGAGCCGTGAACCGTGTGCGTGTCGGGTGTTGTGAGGCACAAAGGCGATACTTCCACCGCGGAGACACAAAGCGCTGCGGTCCGCTCCTCTCCTCCTCCTCCTCCTCCTGGTGCTCCTCTAGCGCCGCCGCACACGCAACTCACACCGGGAGCGTCACGGAAGCAACGCGAGACGTCAGCTGGTGGGAGGAGGGAGCGGGAGCGAGAGAGAGAAAAAAAACATTAACAAAATATCTGTATTTTCTATCGTCTGTATATATAACTGCACAATTGACAGTGACGTCACCCATTAGTTTCTGAGGCCAATCGGGTGGTCACTTCCTGGAGCCAAAATGCCAGGGGACTCATGGGAAGCTAATACTAGCCGCTAGCTTACGGATGCGATAAAACTTCACTGCACAGTGTCAAACAAAGTCATATGACATGTTATTAGTGTAAACACTCACCCACAGCTGCAGTCGAGTGTATGTCATGTATAACTATGAACATATTGAACAAATCGAAGACACAAACCTCGGAATTGGTCCGACTTCGCTATAGTGAGCTGCTGCTACATGTCGGCTATTACTTCTCAAATCTGTCTTTTGTAGTTTTAAAATAATTTAGGGATTTTTCACTATTTTTTTTCCCCACAAGTAATGAACAAGAACTCAAATGGAATGTTCGTGACCATGTGGTTACCACGGCAACACTGCACTGTGTCCTTTGATGTTCCTTCAATCTTCAGACGCTCCTTTGATTCTTTGATTACATTTTCCACTGAAGTGTAGTTCAACATAACACTTCATAATACTTCAACATTGCAAATATTCTAGTTTTTGTTCAGTTTCTTGATGATTTTTTGAAAATCAATTTTCTTGATTACAATGTCCATTTTTATTCATTTTCTTGCTTATCTTGCTCCTTTTGCTTTTTAACGTTCATTTTTATTATTTTTCATTATTTTGTTTATTTTATATTCATTTTCTTTCTTATTTTGTTCACATTTGTTCATTTTCTTGATTATTTTGTTCATTGCTGCCTGTTTTCTTTATAATTTTGTTCATTTTTGTTCATTTCCCTGCTTCTTTTGCTCAGTATTTTCCTTGATTATTTTGTTCATCCAGTTTACTTTCTTGACAACTTTGTTTGCAGTTGTTCACTTTTGTGATTATTTTTGTTCCTTTTTGCTCATTTTCCAACTTATTTTCATCATTTGTGTTCATTTTCTTGCTTATTTTGTTATTTCTCTTCCTTGTTTTGTCAATTTTTGTTTTTTTTATTTATTTTACTGTTCATTTTCCGCAGTTTCTTGCCTGTTGTGCTAATTCTTTTGAGTACATTGTTCATTTTTTTCATCCCCTCAAATTCTTATGTAGACAAACCACAAAACGATGCATTAAAAATCCACCAGAAACAGAAAATGAAGTGTTGACCATCGGTAAATTCCAGGAGGCTCAAAAAATACCTGACTAAAACTGTCCCAAAATGTCCCGATGAATCTCAGGGTGTAATGACGACTTCCCCAACTGGATGCTGAAAATACGTCAGTGAACCGTGTTTTCATTGCCACGTTACACGCAAAAATAATATCTCAATCAATCAATCAATCAATCAAACTTTATTTACAGTGGGGACAATAAGTATTGGGCAACGTAAAAATGTGCAAGTTCACCCATTTAAAAAGATAAGAGAGGTTT
>JAQQAE010010993.1:0-13831 GCA_029823295.1 Pseudamia nigra | reverse complement strand
TAAGGAGGAGGCAGAGGCAAAACCTCTCTGGATTCACTATTTTAGCAAAAGATCATTGTCTACTGAAAGTGATGATGATGATGATGATGAAGTGTGACGAAACAGGCCAAGACGAGTCAATATAAATCAGAAAAAAATATATGAATTGTATGGGAGTTTTCTTAGGTCTTGGAACAGATTCATTTGTTTTAGATTTATTCTTATGGTTAAACCGGTCCCAGGTAACGAGTTTGTTGCTTCACGACCTTGATCCTGGAACAGATTAAACTCGTAACCCGGGGCAACACTGTACATATGTATATATAAAAATCAACCGAACACTGCCTTGTCTTAAATAAATAAATCCAGAGAGTTTTCAGCCTTGAACTGAGAAGCACTTCAAGATAATCTTGGACTATGATTGGTTCCATACAAACAAAATAAAATTGAATTGAATTGAATGATCCAGACAATATGGATTGTTGTGAATAAGACACATCACGTCATGTGACGCGCGAAGGAACTGAAAAGGCCGTGAATCCTGTTGGCCTCGTTCTCGCTTCCCGATTTACTTCCAAACTGTTTCCTCTTTCCAGGCCCCGTTACTCGATTACTCACTCCCGCCGCCGACCGTGCTCTCAACCCCGGAAAAGCGAGTGCACATGAACTCCGCTGGTTTCCTTATTGGACACTTGATGATGTGAGCCGGATGCGGTTTGTGGCTTTAACATCTCGTCCCGGACGTTGCGTCTCCGAGGCTTTTCCCGTCGCCTGATCCTGACATGTACTCGTGTCCATCTGCTTATGTCAGTATCTGATTATCAGAGAGTTGGATCCATACTGTCATCTCATCAGGGCTTGATTATGGTCATTTTCTTTTCTACAGCCCACTCAGACACTCATCAATAGCTTCAGTCTCAGACTCCCAGCGATGACTCCGAGATTTCCCACTTTCTTTGTCATGTAATGTGTAACTGACTATAACCATGTACAAGAAAGTTTTTGAACGTGCATTTTTTTCTTTCCTTTCTCGACCTAAAGCAACATGTCTCGTCATAATCATCTGTTTTTTATCAGTAATAATAAACTTCCAGCAAACTAAACGTTGCACTTGACTTGAATTGTTTTTTTTAATGCTCACTTCAAACAGAAACTGTCTGTGGAGAAAAAACAACGACAGTCGTAACGTCTTTCTCCAGATCCATGTCATTATGCTGAACATCATCATTTTTCACAACCTGGGAGAAAACGATCACCTCTAATAAGTACAGTATCCTGATTGAACAAAATCAGGGCCGCAGACCTGCGACAATCATCGCGATCAGTCCCACGCTGCAAACAGTGCATGTGGTCGTCAGGGTGAAAGATGCATCGCTCGGTATCCAGTGCAATAATCAGCTTCACAGTGAACCGGAAAAAGGCCCCTCGTCACCCGGTCACGCTGGTTTTTCTGCTTTGTTTTGGCTTCAGACGTCAGGTTTTTTGACAAAAGTACAGTCGGCGCCGCGGTGAAAATAAAACGAAGCGGCGAGCTCGTGCAGGTCCAGTCTGAGGACGAGGACGTGGCATCTGGGCCAAGCGAAGGCTATTTTGTGACATGCGCTGATTGCGTGGCGTGTTGTGAATGGTGATGATTGTGATACTGGGCCTGGCTGGCGGCTCGTGTACAGCCTGCCTTCCTCGCTCTCTCTCATGGCGTCTCTGTACTGAAGGAAAAAAACATGTTGGAAGTGATTTTTTTTTTTTTGCCATCAAACTTTCTATCTTTCTACCATCTGCTGCTGACAGACACATGGCAGATTTAGCTCATTTTTAGACGCGGCGCTTTTGGGCGGAGAAGAAACCAGGAAAATCCGGATGCCGCTGCCTTTCCGAAATTCGTCTTTTGTGTCGAAACGTGTTTGTTGCACGATCCGCTGCATCTTAGCATCAGTCGAGGGTTTCACGTCAGAAAGCCACCGTTTCAGAGGCGAGTTTGCTTTTCTGCCCACATATAATGTGGTTCTGGACGACCTTAAATTCCTGCCCGGTTCGTTAAAAATCCCAGTTTCACATCTGCTTTGTCAGAGGATGCATGAATTCCTGATATTTTTGAATTGTAAACCAGTGCCTCTAAGCTGGGGGGTGGGGACCAAAAAATGAACAAAAAAATGGAGAAAAATTAACTAAATATACAAAAATGTCATTAGTTATGCTTTTTTTGTATATTTTGAATCTATTTTCATTATTTTAAAATACTTTATTTTAATTTTCTTGCTAATTTTGTTCCTTCTGTGGGATTTATTGTTTATATTTCATTCATGTTTGTTATTTTTATTATTTTTATTTATGCTCATTGGATTATTTCAATTTTTTTTTGATAATTCTCGTTCGTTACCTGATTATTTTGCTCACTTCCTATATTCATTCTCTCTAATATTTTTCATCTTTGTTCCATCGTCAGCATTGTTTGGTTGATTCTTGAATTTTATATATATGTATACAAACATTCGGTAAAAGTGAGTCTCATCTTGAAAACATCTGGAAAATGTGGCGACACGACTGTCTTCGATGTTCAAATGAGGCCTGTGTCTGATCTTTCTGAAGAAAATTACATCTGTTTACGTATCTTATGCAAATGTCAAGTCGACACTTGTTTTTCTGTATTAACGAAATAAGTTTATTACTCATTACTTTTCCGTTAACTCAAAGACAATACGTCTATCAAGTTAAACTTTCACTCCTCTTACTCTGTTACATCCACTTTTAGCTCTTTTTTTTTTTGTCTCCACCAACTCCTGACATGTTGTAGCACCTTTTTTTTCCACTATGATTCACCAGATTTATGGTGAATTTGTCTGTTTCCTGTTTGGTAGAATGTGCATTATTGTGTTTTTTTTTACCTATTAGGCACAAATGAGACGCCTCCTGTTGCTACACATGATGATGAATCAAAATATCATAGCTGATATAAAATACAACTAAGCTAAAAGACACAGACCATCTGCAAATGGAAGGAATATGTGGCGTCGTTTCTCTGGGTTTGACTATAAGTGACATGTCACATATATTACCTATTGATTTTTAATTGCCAAAGGCATTTGTTTTTTTTTTTGTGGTGCCATGAAAAGTCTCCAGACTGGGTCAGAACAGGTCACCGTCTGCACTTCAACCCGTGGACTTCGAGTGCTTTTCTGTGTCAACAATTTCTATTAAAAGTCCGGGTCGATAGCGCGTCCGTGGCGACGACACATATCAACACCGTTTCCGGTTCTCGACTCCAAAGCCATTGTCCGCACAATAACGTAAAGTCACACAGCAAATAAAAATGGGCCCATAATCGTCAGTTTCATCTTGAAACGGTCTCTTCGGGTTAATAAACTGCTGGAAAATAATAAAAAGATTAGACCGAAATTAGCTTGTTCATTGAAGGATGTCATGACTATTGCCTGCGATGCTCAATGATCCCACTGTCTGCATATTGTTTCCACCCAGCTCGCGCTTTCACACGTCTTATTTACAAGTCATCCGCGAGACGAGAGGTGCCCGGAGGATAATGTCAACTTTTCTGCTCAGTTATTGACAAGTGATCTTTTCCCTGATCTTTTCCCGCGGTGAGTTGTTTTCCAAAGAGGGAGTTTTTCAAGCCTTGACCTGCAACATTTAACTCGTCCGCCCCATTAGCCGGTGACCTTCAGTGCGATACGGAGCCAGTGCACCTCATTCAAATCTGTTCGACAGTGATCACAGAGACATAAACGCCAGGATGAATCCAAGCCTTTACAGACGCACAAAACCGCTTTAAATTGCTTCTTTGACAAGTCGGGAACCTGGTGGCTGCTAGGGTTCGGCTTCAACCGCAGCTCTGATGAAGAAAAAATATATACAACCAGTGACGTCGCATCAGTTCATCCATTTCCTGACCTCACCTGTGTCAGGATGTGTCACGAGGCCCAGCAGACTGCAGGCGCTGCGCCGGAGCAGGCAGGTCACGTGACGCCTGTGCATGTCCAGCGTTTTCTCGCACAGGCAGAGTTAGAGCTCGGTGACGTGGGTTTTACGTGTCAACAGCCACAGCAACCATCCAGTTCAACCACTACATCGAAAAATTCATCTTATCCTTTTCTAAATAGCCCGTCGTGGACATTTGGAGCACAGACAGCAGACGAAATGGTTTTAAAAATGCAACTCTGTGATTTTATTGTGTTTGAATTTTAAAATGCAAAGACCCCATACGTATCCATCACAATAATAATCCATATGCGTATTCAAAAACGATACACACAGGACTATGAATGATGGAGGCAGCGAGGAAGCGTCTGATTAACACTTTAAAATCATGAGTCAGAATCGAAACTGCTTCAAAATGGAGCAAATGCCAATTGTTCCATTAAAATTCACGCGGCGTTGCGGCTCTAATCTTTGGCAAGAGTCTGCAGGGAAGAAAATTGAAGATCAGAAGTGGTTGTGGAGTTGTTGAATCAACGACCGTATACGTCGCATATTAAACACATCAAGTGTTGATCTGCTGGGAAACCGAGCCACCGGACTCCGACAGCCTGGAATGTCAAGGTTCTGTTTTTAAAGGGTTCATTCCACCATTTTCACACGTTCATTCATCGCACAGTGAAATGTGTGTAACAGCAAACCTGATTCTGCCTTCATCACACAAAGAGGTGTGAGGTTTCAACAACCTTGATTTCCATGATGAGGAGCCTGAGATGCTGCGTTTTTTTGGAGCTTGCCTCATTTGTATGAATCAAATTTGGACTACCCCCCCCCCCCCCCGGTGCACCGGTTTTGACTCACCATCTCTGTTACCACTCCAAATGTGTAGTATACGCAGTACCAGCAACAGCCTCTGCTCCTACAACTTCAATCTGTCACATCCTATCACCAGTCAGAACCATGAAAACACATTAGAGGCCTGTATAAATGCCTGCCGAGCAAATTTGTCAATATGCGAGTGGAGAGTTGCTGATAAAAGCAGCTTGGCAAAGGAAGAGAGGAGGAATAAATGTAATCGCAAGACACAAGATGTCAGACAGACAGATTCAGGTTGTAACTGTTCAGCTCCAGCCTCCTGACTCTGCCGCCGCTGTCGCCAAACACAGACCTATTTAAAGGATGGCGGTGGTGTAATGGGGTGTAATGGGGCGCGGGGTGTTTTCCCTCCACATGTCTGTACATGAGCTGAAAAGCACAGAGTCAGGTCGAGACAACGGAGCAGTGACGCCGCCAGGCCGTGGGTGCACAGGACTTTTAATCCGTCTAATTCCCTGTCATTTCAATCCGATTCAGCACCGACGGCTCCATCAGCAGGACAATCAATCTGCACTTAATCAATGTAAATTAGATACATCTGTGCTTAATGTTATTAGAGAGGCTTCTTCCTTAATTCAGTGTAAGTAAATGGCACTTTTATAAACCCATATAAAACAGAAACTGCTACGTGTGTGTGATGTTTATCTTTCCAACCTTGTCCATGTTGTTTACGAGGCCCTTTTCTTTACATTTAAGAGATGAAATACACACATAAACTGATACCAAAAAAAATATGCGGTCTTCAGTTCATTTCTATTGTAGCTGCTGCACCGTGATGCCAGTCAGTGGCGTTGACCTCCTGCCAGAAGTCGACACTGGCATTAAAATCATATGTTGCACAGTCAGAACACACTCAGCAAAAAACAAAAAAAACCCCGGAACATTTCCATGCAGTAAAACGCTGCATGTGGTGGAAGATTGTGGTGCTGTTTTCATTTTGCTGTGGAATTAGAGATCAGGATGTCACCCAACAATGACGCAAATAAAATATCAATGGACACTAATTCAAGCTGGAGCCCACACACACACACCCCCCCACACACACACACACACACACACACACATACACATACATGCACTAAACCACAGCACCACATATCACTGCTTTATCTTATATGATTCCATGTAGCATTTACACACAAACAGAAATGTGCGTTTTCACACCCAGTTGGACGCTGTAGAAACATTCTCCATATCTGAACATCGACATGCGTTCATTCCAACCATAACCTGCACTTTTAACGTTCTACTCGAAAAGCAACAAGTTCTGCTCTGCCTTAAACACTCACTCATATCCATTTCTCCTCCTGGCAGACTGATATACTCTGCTGCCAAGTCTTGTCACAGATACCCCATGTTTTCCTGTCAGGCTGACGGGGTTTACAGATGCCTCGTTACACTGCAAACAACAGCGGCAAACGCTCTCATCAGCAACTTCAACTAGTCCGCACAAGTCAGGGGAGGAAGGGGATGCAAGCAGCGTGACCAGTCGAACTTTTGCAGCGACAAAAGTGTGGTGGTGGTGGTGGTGGGGGGGATGAAATGTACTCACCGAATCTCAGGACGTGTGGCATCCCATGAGAATATCCCACACAGTGTAATAGCAGCAGTAGAAGCCTAACGGTGCACCTGAATCTCGCATTAAATATCAGCAGGGAGGTAATCTTCATGGTGCTTGTGTGGCGCACAGGATTGTTATTCCCTGAATCGGTATATTCCCCAGATTTATGTGTTTTCTTTCTCTTTCACCCCTTTAACGTGAAGCGCGGCGGCTGCAAGATCACGGCATGATGAGCACCGGCGGGCTGGGCAGCGGTTTCCCTACATCCATTTGGCAAAATAAGAGAGAGAGCACTGCGTGTCCAGCTCACTGCGCCAAGAAGAAACAGCCCTCCGACTCAGCTGAGGAAGATGATGATGGAGGTGGTGGTGGTAGTAGAGGTGGCGGGGCATCCATGTTAGGCAGGGGAGAGCTTGAAGAAATCCATTTACTGAAAGACACAGATTGGGAGTAGGGAGGGAGGGAGGGAGGGAGGGGGAGTGAGAAGAAGAGAGGTTCGGGGGTATCCAGCAAGTGAGAGCACGTGTGTGAGAGAGAGTGAAGCGGTGGATTCAACAGCTTCGCCCGCTCCGAGCTCCTCCTGCTGCACTGCCGCACAGCATCTGACGTCGAGCCAGCACTAGGAGTAGCGGCGGAGCGCACCGGATGCAACGGGCATCTTTCACGGCGACTGCTGACCACACTTCGCCTCTTGATCTATATCGCCAGCCGAAATTGACACGACTCCCCCCTCCCTCCCTCCCTTCTCTTCCCTTCCCCTGATGCGGTGTCCCCGGTCAAGCCGGAGAGCGAGCCTTATTCCGGCCGCCGCTTTTCTCTCCGCTTCGATTCCCGGCGCCACAGTCGTGTAAAAGCCAATCTATGAATTTAAAAAGATCGCCTGCATTTGATCGGAGTCACTCAAGCTTTGACTCCTGTGAGGGCTCCGTGAAGCAACCCTGTCAGTGTGCACTCAACATGATGGATAGCCTCTGCTCACCCCCCTTGTATTTCTGTTCTGTCTTCGGAATTATTACTTTTTTTTTTATCATTCTATACTTTTGCTCAGACTGAAGCTGTTAGATTTAGGAGCCAAAAGCCTCGGTATTAAATTTTAATTTCATGTGTGTGTCGTGTGACTTCAAGAAGTGCCGTATTGGCTTTTTGTTACTGCTAAATCACTGCCGTTCCTTGCAGGGCATGAAAAGCGAAGGAATGTGAAGTGTTATATTCAGTATTTCTTCACAGAGTGAACTGTATATTTTTAGACAACATTTTACACATAAACGCAACCTTATTAAAGAACTGGTAACATTTATTTTACAGCCCTGGAGGTGAATTTCAGTCCGTATCTACACATGAAGGCTTTTCATTCTGAGCTCTATTTCGGATAGTTAACTAATGCATTTTTTTTTCCTGAAACATACAGTTTATTTATATTACATTCGCAGTTTGAAGTGGGTCTGATATGAAATAGACTCTTTCTGAAGGTCAAGCAAATTTAAACATGACCAAATATAGAAGGGTGGAAACTGATCCCCAGTTCAGCATAATTGTAAATGTGAAAATCATCAACACTTCACTTGAAAATATGGTTTCATTTGTATATTATAAGTAAAAATAAAAATGTAAAACAACGCAGCCACTATATGTCACATTAAGGCCACAGCTGTTGACTGAGAAGTGTTTGTCCAGCAGGAGTTTTCAGCACCATGGTCAGCGCCGATGATTTCGATCATCTCCGGTCGGAGCCTGTTTCACAGCACCATGGACAGCGCCTGTGTTTTAAACCCATCTGTGCGTTGAGCTCATTTCAGCACAATGGACAGCGGCTCCGGTTCATTTCTGAGACTCCGTGTCCTGATCAAACCTCCTCATTTATCAACGGGCCACTGCTGTTTGGACCGAGTCCATGGGATAATACAGTCGACGCCTTGAGGTTAAATATTGTTCCACATTAACATTAATTTAATATGGCCAACACCCAAATAAAATCCCACAAGGATGGCCTGGGAATTTTTGTAAAACTGCGAGTTTCCACAAAGGAAAGTCGTGATCTTAAGGGTATGTACATTTTGGGGGCAGTGTGCACAAGTAGAATAATAAGCAACAGAACCTCCAAGTGAATTCTCCACTAAATATATTTGTTTTTGAAATAATAATATGTGCAAACGTGGGGCTTTTCAGTGAGTTGACTGATCAGAACCTGACTGATGCAGCAGAGAAAATCACACGTTAGGTTTAAATTTGTCTTTTCTCGTTCTCTGTGTAGATTTGGCTTCTGTTTTAACTCATGGACATCAAAATAAACATCTTGAAATGAAGTTTAAACGGTGCCAAGCCGCAGTTGTGAGAAGGTGCGTACAGGGTCTGCGGGGACGGCAGGTGAAAGGGAAAACATACCGCGCGCTCATCTGCCTTGTTTACAGCTGCATATTCATCTTTTTGGTGATTGAGCTCCAGCTAATCAAATGCCCCTCTGTGCGCGTGAAAAGGGCTTTTAAACGGGTTCAGCTTAGCACCTCCGCCCGGCAAAAGCTGCGTGATGACAAAGTTGATTTAAAGCTAATGTGGGATTGAAACGCGCGACTCGTCTCCCTGAGTGTCCGTCCACGCTCCACGTTGACCACGGATCAGTCCTAAAGCAGATCATCGAAGACATTTAAAGACACCACGGTGCACAGTGAAGGCATCATCCCGAGGAGGAGGAGAAGGAGGAGGAGGAGGAGGAACACGAAAAGGTGACAAGCGTCTCCAAATAGAGGTCGGGCAAAGACACGGGAGGTCACGTCGCTCTGAGGTTTTTGACACCTCAGGTCGGTGACTCCATCGCAGACATTTGCAGTTCTTTATGTTCTGGCTTTTTCCTCCAGAAACTCACAGATCAACTTCAAACCTGACCGACAAGGTGTGTGGCGGCGTTTTTCTGCGCGTTTTTTGCGGCTTCACAACGACGTGGCACAGCGCGCACAGAACACCTTCCGTGAAAAACAGCCAGAAAAGGGCAGGGGGACGTGGGACTAAATGTACAGATCAATCGAAAAGGCTTACCTAAGGTGGGTCTGGAGCAGGGAAGAGTCACCAGAGCTGCACAAAGAAGTTGGATTGTTTCTATGGAGGAGCCGAGTCGCTTCCCCCGCACTTGCATCTGGTTGCGCTGCGCTCCGGCCGTAGGGGAGACACGCCTCCTGTCGGACGGCAGGACGCACTGCTTAAAGCAACAGGGGAGGGGGGCACACACCGGACCGGAGGATGCACCCACACCGAGCCTGCCTGCAGCTTTCCCCGGCGGAGAAGACGCGGTGTCAGGTGCGGCCGAGGCGGGTTACAGAGCCTTTTTTTATCGCGAGACAGATCAAAGCCGACACTGCCGTGGGTAAACAAACCGATGCAGACCTTGTCTACGCACAGGGTGTCTGTGTGCTGAACAAAATAAAATCTAAAGAAATCCTTTGTAGAATACTGTGTTGCCTCCTACTGTCCTTTATTCAACAGTAACACTCTTGATCTGTTTAATTTCAATTTGAGAAAATTCAACCAATTAACCCTATTATGCCATGTGTGTCATATTTGATTCACACATTTCTTAGACCTATTGTATCATCATATGGTAAAAACTTTGCTCAAAACCCTGTTGATACAATATGTTACCTGTCTTTTGCCTCAATGTGGAGGTGATTTATGTTTAAAGCCCACTGTGTCAAATATGAAACAAATAAAAATAAACATAGATTCCAATTATTTTTTGTTTATTTTAATTCACTTTTGTTAAAAGGGGCGAATAAAGGCTTCAGATTCCAAAATATCTGAATTTTCTGTGCATTTTTTCTTGGGTCAGGCTTTATAGGGTTAAACAGTCTGAAGGAGTGATGTCACTTGTCACTCAACGTTTACGTTTTCGAGAAAACGAACACATCAAAACCATGTGTCCATGCATTCAACGTTGTTCTCCTGACAGTCCAGCTGTTACTCAGGAAGAAAACATATGCACATTTTATAACCGTTTTTGTGAAAGTTCATAGTACAAGAAATGAAAAAATAGCAAGACAACTGTATTATGAAGAACTCAGATCCTTGAAAATATCAATACTACACATTACACATTGAAAACCTTACTTAAAGGAAGTACAGTATACGAGTGTTAGCTGCAAAATATACGAAGCATAGAGTCAGCAAAATGGCTCCTGTCATGTTTGGATGGTTTAACAGTCATTTTATTATGGCGGATGTTTAAGGTTGGATTCATCTCAACACCTTCATAAACTGCTGGTTGTTTATTTTATAGTAATGCGTCGTGTTATATAAGATCATCATGTATCTCTCACTCAGGCCTATTTTCAGCTTTGTGATGGTGAATCTTCCTGTAACACCAAGAAGGCTTTTCAACAGTTTGTTTACAAAGGAGAGGGATTCTCACTGCATGAGATGCATTCAATGCCAGTGCAGACAATATTTACCTGTATCGCAATCTGTCCTTTCTTCGGTGAGGATTATTGTTGAAAAAAGAGGTATAAAGAGGTACAGTATATGCTCTGGTGCAATGTGTTTTCTTCTAGTGTCCTTTATAAAATGCTAATACTCAGTTTGTCAGGTTTTTAATGCAGCAGGGCTACATTCAATTGGTATTTGAGGCAGTTAAACCAGGAAGTTGAACCTTTTTCAGATCAGATGTCACTTGTTAACAAACTGTTTTATGGTCAGTATCAGGGTGTTTATTAGGATACGTTAAAACAGACAACAAGGCACTAGTTTCCAAGATGGTTCCCCTGACAACCCTGTTATAACAAGTTTATTATAATTATTTATTATAATTTATCATAGAGCTGGGTGTCACATCCCGAGAAGAATCCGTAGTAGAAATATACTTCATTTTTTTTTAGTAAAAGTATAAAAACCACCATGAAAGCATTTCACCATAGCAAAAGTTGGACATGTAAGACTATACATAAGCAAATGTATGTATATTTTATCAGTAAAAGGTACTTAAGGTCCCATATCCCAACACTCATGCATCTGTACAACTTGTGTCTAATAAATTCTTCTGTACGGGAACTGGTTTGATTTGTCAGTGTTTGTCTGACGGCCTCTTTACAAATCTGCCTCATACACGTCGTCTTCACTTAGAGGTGTCGTATCTACACTGTGATTGGTTGAACTGCACGTCATTTTCAAGATGTGCTCGGATCATACTGGCTCATAGACGCAGGACAAATAGGGCTTTAGCTGGAGTTAGATTGAGCTTTATTCATTTATTCACCTTTATGCGACAGGGACAATACACATAAACACAGTTACCATTAAAAATAATGCTGACAGGACCTTCTTGTCATGGCTCATTTACGGTACAGACCTATTCCTTGGTTACGCTTTTGACAAACACCAACATTATAGACATGTACTCTGTAACATCAAAGCAGGATGAAAAAATGAAATATTGCATGTAAAGAGACAAAAAAACCCCAAAAAGACAAATGACTAACACAGATAAATACTCAACAACAACAACAACAGAAAGTGAAGATCAATATTATAACATGACTCTGCAGATTTGTGGGTTTTGTACTAGTATTGAAACCATTCTTCTGAGCTTCAATTTATATATATATATATATATATAAAGTTGGAATAAATTTGTCTTTACCTCTTCTGATGAAATGATTATGACAATGTGATTTATTCTCGATAGACACAGTATGTGTCTTCTCAAAACCTTATTGATTAATCTCTTCCAAAGGTGATTATTTATGTGTTTAAACAGGAAAACAAAGAGGAATCCATCTGTGTCGATGATACTTGATCATCCAATAAACCGACATGTTCATCGAGTCGGCGTCCAGTGAGACCCGTCTTCATATTTCCAAAAGAGTCGAAGAAGTCACTTTAAATGAGCTCCGTCACTATTTTCCACTCGTGTGTTGATGAATTTTCCAGTGAATCCAAGGTGTGAAACAGTTTATTTGTTTAGGAAGCAAGATTACTTTGAATTGAGCCCATGAGTGAATTCATTTTTTCTGTTTAAAATGAACAAAATGAACAAAATATCTGTGAAATAAGCAAAATCGATCAACAATAAGAAATAGAAAAAATAAAGAGAAAAATATTTAATTTTTGTCAGCATTATAAAATTAAATAATTGAACCACTGCGAGGGAAAAATGGATAAGACAAAATGTCAAGATCAATGTCAAAATGTCGAGATCAAGAAAATGAACAAAATATAAAGAAAATACAAAAAAGTCTATGTTTAGAAACTCAACATAAATGAAGAAAGGTAATACAAATCATCAAGAAAATTACTGAAGAAAATTTGAAAAACTCAAAAATCCACATAAATCACAAGAATTAGCAAGATGATCTATAAATTGAACATGAAAAAAAGAGAAAATAATAAAGATAAAATAACCAAATAATTAAGAAAATTAAAAGTTTATGAACAAAAGTTTAAAACAATACTCAAGAAAATGCACAGAAATGTTTAATAAATGATGAAAGGCAATTTGAAAAACACACTTAAATGATGAAAAATGAATAAAATAATCAAGAAAATGAAAATAAAATAATCAAATACTAAGGAAAATAAAAAAGCCTAAGAAAGGTACTCAAGAAAATCCACAGAAATACAAAACATGATCAAAAATAATCTAGAAAATGAATAGAAATGACAAAAAAATGACAAGACAATGAAGCTAAAATAACCAAATAATAAAGAAAATTTGCACAATGAACAAAACTGAGCAAGATCCCATCGAATATGTACAAAGATGAATAAAAATGAACAAAATATTCAGGGAAAAAATGAAATAAACAAAATATAATAAAACCATACATAAAAATTGCATAAAAATGGGGCAAAATACAGTAGAAAATTAACATAAATGAACAAAAAGATTTTTTAAATCAACATAGGTCGGGACCCACTCAGACCGTCTTTTGATCCTAAACCAGCACTGATCTAAAACATACACGGAATAATGAGTTTATTCATTAATGCCTTTTTCTTAAACATACACACACATTCACTGCAATAAAAATCCGGCTGACTGAGTTTAACGCTTACACTTTTTTTGGAGACGTGATGAGCCTGCACCCAGAAGCTTCTTTCACTTTCAGTTTGTGGTTGGAGTGACGGTATCTGAACAGGACGTGAGATAATGTCTTTCAGCTCAACATCTTCATTTGCATAGAAACAAACCGAAATTATCCCGTGTGCTTGACAAAGTCACTTTCCTTAAGATTCGGCGGCTGAATAATTGACTTGTTATTTCTCACAGCTGGCTGCTTGACATGAACACTCTTCTCGTTGTGTTTCAACAGATCAGGCCAATCAAACGCAGGATCAGACGAGAAAGGGAACAAAGTGAGGCCGTCAGACAGAAATAACTGCAGCAAGAGACCGAATTTAGTGGTGAATTCACATCCCTGCCGTGGTGGAGGTCCGATCTGAGGCCACAGTCTGGAGCTGAAATGAAAGGGACCTTTGATCGGCCCCCAAGTCCACCCCCACCCCACC
>JAQQAE010010992.1:0-13832 GCA_029823295.1 Pseudamia nigra | reverse complement strand
CTGTTTGAGGGATGTGGAGAAATATTTACAAGGTTTACAAATGCTGTAACCATTGGTACCTTCCACAGCTTTTTAAAAAATAATAATAATAATAATAATAATAATAATAATAATAATAATAATAATAATAATAATAATAATAATGCTGTATGAGTGCACGCCTGGGCGTACAAAGAAAACCCAAAAATAAAAATGAGTAAATTAAATAAAACTTACATAATCAGATTTTACTGCCCTGAAACATGATTGGACAAACACTGAGATTTTGCTGTTGGGTTAGAAGAGACTATTGATGACATGTGGACCAACTTGGCCAAAAATCGTGTCCAAAGGAACAGATTTGTTCAGTCAGAAAAATACTGCCCCCTTGTGTCTAAAGAGTGCTGTTAGGAGTTGAAATTAATCGTTTGTCTCATTTGGATGCCGTCAGAAGAAAAAAGTGGAACCTGGGGCCCGAAAGCAATCAAATAAAATAAGAACCAAATCCTCAAATACTTTGGACGCAGAGTGTGAAAATACTGACATGTCATTCACTGGAGTATTCACATAAGTAACATTTCCTCCGGTCGTCTTTGCCACAGATCATGGTATAATGCACTTCAGAAGGCATGTGGTTGTACTGTAATGGCTGCTGCTGCTACGACAACCATCCGCATGGAAACGAGGAGGCGCCATGCAACTCTACGGGCTGCCGTACGGAAACAAACGAAATCACGAAGATCAGGATAAATCGTCATCTGTGCTCACTATCGAAATCTGGAGAGGGAAAGAAAGGGAGGGGAGAGAAAGAGGGGATTGATTTATTAAATGGCAGATTTGGAAAAAAGTTAAAGCAGTATTTTCTGACATGTAAAGTACAAGTAATTCTACAAGAGGTGAGTAGTAATGAAGTACATTTACTCCTTTACATGCACTTGACCAGGTTTTTTTCAAATAAATGTACTTCAGAGTTGTTTTGCAGAATACTTTAATCTACTCAGTTACATTTGGCTACACCTTAATGAGTAGGAGTAAAAAAAAAAAAAAAGAAAAAGAATTAAAAACAAAATTAAATAAAAAATTACAAAATAACCGAGGAAAAGTATGAAATAAACTAAATCAAAATAAGCACAAAATGTGAAAATCAAAAAGGTTTAACAAAACCAGAAAAATACTTAACATAAGCACAACTGAACAAAATGAGCAAAAAAAAAAAAAAAATCTATGAAGTAAATGCAAAAATAGAATAACAACCTGAAAAACAATGAGCAACAAAAAATAAATAAAATAAGCAGCAAAATGACCAAGTGTGAACAAAGTACATCATGACAGTGGTAAAAATCAAGAAAAATCAACTACATAAAAAAATTATACAAAAATAAGACTATAACAAGTCTGCCTTGTTTGAACTACCGTACATATACGAGGCTGTAATGAACTGCATGTATTGAAGTTACTCACTATTTGAGGATTTTCTTAAAATAGATACTTTTGCTCAAGTATTTAATTTTATGAGTACCGGTACTTCTACTTGAGACATTAGAATTGTAAAGTACTGTTATTTGTGTACGGTTTCTGATTACTCTCCACATTGTCCACTGTTTTTTGTTTAGAAGTGGAGTATGGACGTTTAGGTCGCACATCAAGTCAGAATAACCCTGACCCCAGAGGTCCACAACCTTTACCATCTGAAGCAGGGGTCTCAAACTCGTGCCATGGAGGGCTGAGACCCTACAGGTTTTACTGATTAGCTCCTCCCCCCGATTGCTGATCAGTGAAATCTGCTTTTGCGACTGGATGGATAGAAAACCTGCAGGGTCTCATCCCTCCATGACATGCGTTAGAGATCGCTGATCTAGAGAGACATTTTTGGAAGTAAAATCCATATGCATCAAGAACACAAAAAACCAAACCCTTTATGAACCACATGACATGATGCACAGTTTTATTGTTTATTATGGTAATTTGTGGGGTTTTCTTTTATCAAATTGTTGATTTTTATTCATTTAAGTTGATTACTTTAATTTTTCTTCAGAAAAATTGCTGTTCATTTAATTCTTAATTTTGGTCATTTTTGATCATTCTTGTTCATTTCAGATTTAGTAAATTTTTTATCATAGTTCATTTTCCTGAACATTGTGATTATTATAATTTAGTAGATGAAAAAAAATTCAATTGATATACTATTTTTATCTTTGAATTTTTGTTTGATTTCTTTATAATTTTGTTTATGCTGCAAATTATTTGGTTCAGTTTCATCCTAATCGTGTGCATTATGTAGAATGAGCTGTGCTAGTGTCGGAGTTCAACAGAATGAAATATTTGCAATAGTCTATTTTTTCCGGAGCTGTGTATGTACAAATGGTGGCATCAGTCAGGAACAGTAAATCATCTGCCAATTGATTCATCGAATGGAATGTAATTCCCCCCCCCCCAAAGTTTGGTTCCGTGGGTCAAACCTGGGAGAGGCAGGACTTAGGCGCTCTATGAAGAGCCACTTCAGTACTTAATGGTTAATATGTGTACCCTATACAAAAGTAGCAAGTATGAGGAGACGCATGTAGTAAAACAGTACAGAGGTTGATGTAAATGTATGAATAGCAGTAGGAGAAAATTTGTACAAGTAGAAATAAAAGATGTAAAAGTAGATGTAGGAGATGTATGACCATTACTAAAGGAGAGGGGATAGGTGTAGTAAAAGTGGATGTACTGAGGGCCTTCTACATCAAGCATGACTATAACTATATAGTATTAATTTGTTTAATTCATCTGTATTAACAAATTTGCAGGAATTTATGTCCATCATGATGGTGCTATATGGCTTTACTTCAATTCACTCCTATTAATACGCATCTAAATAATAGTGATAACGGCTGCTTTACACCTGTGATGCTGAACAATCAACAGTTCACAAGCTTATTAAAGTCAGAGAAGTGACTGTGCTGCTGTAGATTATATCAAATAAAACTGAATAAGTCCATGTAAGAAAAAACAGTTATTCCACTTCAAACTATATTGACCTCAAGAACCAAGCTCAAAAACATTTCAAAAGCTGCAACTGTTCCATTTCCTCGCCCTGATGAAGATGTTGGCAGAGGTTTGTGTCCATGTTGTGGTTTCCGTTAATCTGTTTAATCTGTGTACTGCGAGACACACTCGATGTGCGGACGACAACGGTCCAAGGATTACAGGAGGTCACAAAGCCCCAGTGAGAGTGGAGGTCGTTAAGAAGGGCTTTGACAGGATGAGAGGATTTGATCTGCACAGATGCTCACAATGGCTGCAGCATCTGAGTTTTTATTATTAAACAGAAAAATAAAGCACAGAGGGTCACTATTTATTATATTCAAGTATATTTACTTTCTTTAACTAGATCTGAGAGTTGCCCAGACAGTTACATTTATGTTAAAAAAAATAAATAAATAAATAATTGTACTTGTACCAGTTATATTTGGTCACAGCTTTACACCGACATTTTTCTTCCAAATGACAGTCATGTACTGCTACGTCATTTGTGCTGGACATAATTTCCTGCACAAATCAAAAGAAAATGAGCAAAAAACAAAATGAACCAATGAAATAAACTGAATAATAAAATGATGTAAAAAGTGAACAAAAGCAAACTAGTAAAACCAATTAAATTAAGTAAATGAAAACAAAAAATTTAAAAAGCCAAAATCAAAAATTATAAAATACAAATGTAACAAAAAAAAGTACATGAGCAATAAAGAAAAAAATTTACATAAATTAAGAAAGGAACAAAATAACCAACAAAATTGAACCAGAAAAAAAACAATTAGCAAAGATAGTCCGGTAAACAAAAAACAAGAGCATAAAATGAAAAGGGGAAAAAGGCAAAAAATGAAAGTAAATCAGTAAAACAAAAAAAGCAAAAAATGTGAATTAAAAAAAAACAGCAAAGTGAGAAAAAATAATTAAATTTAAAACAGTACATTTTGCAAAAAGCAAATTTTGAAATTTTTAAAAGTTCATCCCTGAATTCTTGACTTTATACCTGGTTTTAGTTGTGACACTATCAAAGACAATATGCTGCTTGCACTGTCTTCAGCTGCAAAATAATCTGCATCATTAAGTTCAAAATGACACTTAAAATGATATACCTTTAAGTGTACTTGTATTGAGGATTGTAAATACTATTACCTTGTTTCTGTGTACTTTACTCACCACTGAATAATATCAATATGTAAAACAATTCACACCTACAGCTTTGGTATTTCTTTTAGATAAAAGAATTGCTGAGTATTTCCATGAGCTGGGCCAATCCCATTTGTTTGTTTACTCACCGCTGGATACGTGTGGCCCACGTTGGCACTGTGTCGAGTGATGTCGATGTTCAGGTCTTCTTCTGTGGTTTTCAGGTAGACGGGGTTATCGAAGTTCATGCTCTTCTGGTTCTTCAGCTGCCAGTTTCTCCACATCAGGTAAGCACCGGCTGCTGCCATCGCCAATAGCACTAAAATAAACCAACACAAACTCAGGTGGTCCATCTCTTCTCTAAATTAACCCACAAATGGCATTTACGCGTTTTACTTTAATATAAAAGATGTTTAAGAATCAACACTGAACAAAAGGAAACCGATTTAAACACAAAGACCTCATCCTTATAAATTCAAAATATAAATAAACATGAAGTTTAAAAATTGAGTCATTCAACGAGAAAATAAAAAGTGAAAGTCATATTTACATGGACAAGTAATCTGATTAAAAGCCTGACCAGAATAAAAATGCTTCATGAAGTACGCCAATCTGAATATTCTGACTATCACAAACCTTTGGATCAAAATTTCCTTCTGATCAAGATGGGTGGGTTATGCTGACTGCTGATGCGATCAGCGTGCATGTAAACACTTCTTCCAAAGTTTGAGTAGAAATTATCCTTACTGCGCCTTTCTGTGACATCAGCTACAAGTCAACATAACATTTCCGCATTTACGAGGGCTAGTGGAAGACATGGCAGGTGTGAAACGGAAGTGGTGTGTATCCAACACAAATACCACTGCTGCTGCTTCTACTACCGTTTCTGGTATGCACGACAATTCTGCGCATGTCAAAATGATTTATTCCATTCAAACATAAGATGTATGTAAACGCACATCGGATTGTTTCCAGGGTCGATGTAAACAGTCAAGTTCTAATCCAAATTGTAACCAGATTAAAAGACATTTTGCCCATGTAAACATGGATAGCAATTTAAAGTCAAGAATATGAGAACTTACAGCAAGTCTGATCATCAGTGCTTTATTGTACAGGTTTTACATTTTACAAATAATTTCCTGGAAACAGTCATTTTCTGAAACATAATCCAGTATTTATGTTCATTAAGCTCAAAAACAAATATGTAATCACTTGTTATTGGATAATTTTATATGCATTTCTTATATTTCTGAATTATAGCTGATTGTGTTTCCCAACTTCTTCTGTATGTACAACAGAATTCACCAAAAGAAAAAAAACCTCAGAAAATCAATGAAACTAAAAAAAATTAACAATGTAATCTAGAAAATTAAAAAAAGCAACAAAATTTGAACATTGACAATATATAAATAAAATTATGAATAAATTGAATAAAAATATATGAAAATTAAGATGGATAAGAGAACCACTAGTTAGTCAGGAAAACAAAATGAACAGTATAGGAGCAAAATTACAAGAACAGATGAAACGGTACATAAAAGTACACCAACCATCTGACTACATGCAACTGCATTGTATGTGTGATTTCAAGTGATGTGGAATTGTGTGTGTACTTACAGACAGGCAGGATGGCCCAGGCGGCAACTGAGCCTCTGGCTGTCGAGTCCACCTGGATCGACGTGCTCACATTGGCTTCTGAAAGAGAAAACAGTCACACGGAGGTATTTGAACGCATCACAACACCAAGTGCAAGTCTGCATCAAGTTTATCTGAATTGTGTGTTGTCCGCTCTGCACTCATGATTGGGAGCAGAGGTTTTGTATGAATAATGTGTGGAGAGGCATTTTTAGTCTGGCATCTCTGAACTCTCCTGGAAATTTTCAGCATTGACCACTTTTCTGTGTGTCTGGTGAATTGTTAATGCCTCAGTTTGTGCCTTTTCTGCAAACATTTTCGAAACGAACAAATAAAGTGAGAAAAAAAAACAAAGCATAAAAATTGGACCACAAATTCATTATGAACATCAAAATTTTGACTGTCAATACATCCACATACATGCTCAAATGCATTTTTCCCCATCTACAAGATGAAGCCAATGAGGGGGGGAAAAAAAAAAAAACGAAACATAAGGACAAAATGAAAAAAAAAAAAAAAAATCCCCAAAAATGTACAGACAACCCAAGAAATTACACAAATAAAAGAATATGGTTAATTTACATAATGCAGGACTACAGTGTTAGCGAAACAGCAGACAAAAGAGCGCCCAGCCCTCACTCTGAGGATGACTAATTAAAAAAAAAAAAAAACAACCCCGATCAGAACGCAACTTTTTCAACATTTAAGCAATGTTTTCAAAACAAAAACCTCTTGGGAGTTGAGCTAGATTTCCCTGATATTTAGAAAAACATTTAACAGATGTTTATCCTCATCTCTGACAAAAACAAAGGGTTGAAGACAACGCTGAACCCAAATGGTCACATTTAAAAACAGACCTAGTTTTCTACAGACCTGAAGTTATGTCCACGAAAAAAAAAAATCTGAATTTAAAACGTTTTACTCCAATTTCATTCTATCGTCATCTCAACACTATCTTGCCATTTTGCAGTCTTTTTGTGATGCGTTTCCAAATTTCTACAATGCACTATTCATTTGTCATCATTTGGTTCTTTTCACCACCAGGTGCTGCTCTCGAGCTGCAAATGGAGTTACAGACTGTTCTGGGGTTTACAACCCAAAGATCAGGTTCATATCAACAGCAGTGCTGCTCTTAAAACAAAGTCTACTGCATAGTGGCAAGTATGAGGACAGTTTCTTCCAATACTACAGCAAAACACACTCCATGGATATAACAACTCATAAGTCAGGAGAAAAAGTGATTAAATTGGACAAAGTGGACCTCATTACAGTAACAATCAGTAAAAATCTTTAAAAAAAAAAAAAAAGAGACCATCTTTACAGACAATTTAAACCTTGCGAGTTTGAAACGCACACATTGCTGAAGTACAGCCAGAAAACCTGGAGAAGAAACACAGCACATTAAAAAATGGACAGTCACATGGATGAGGAGGAAAACATGTTTCACATTAAATGAGGAAAAACTGAAGTTTAGATTATGGCTAACGGAGACAGCAGAAGAAAAGGATACTCAAAGTGCACACTACATAAAAAACAGACAGGCTTACAGAATGGCAACAAAAAGGAACCTACACTGATTTTACACAGTTATTGTAAATGTTTATATATTCATGATATACAGTATAATCTGACAGCAGATATCTGTGAAGCGTGAGGGAAGACTGTTTTCTGAAGCAAAGTTACTCTCAGCTGAACATTAGTGATCATATTATGTACAAACAGATTTGTTGATTCATTAACGACCAGGGACACAAAGTAAATCTGAACATATTTGAAAACTTCTTTCATGATGTGACAGCAACTAATGATCAGACGAAAATGATTTTCTGATGGAAATATCACATCTCTAATGAATTGTGAAATATCAAAAAATGAGAGAAGGGACTAAGATACATTTGGGGTCTACATTCTTCATCTAATGTTAATGATCATCAGTAACTCCTTTGTTTGCCTTAATGTCAAACACTAGCTGAGATTGGTTACAGTCCTAGCTTAATTTACCATTGAAGCTACAGTTCGCCTTTAAGCCATTCATGTCTTACATCTGAGAGCATAACTATTTAAACTTTGCTGAGGCAGAGAGCAGAGATGGTTGAGCAAGCAACAGACTGAATGGAGAGCAATACTGTGGAGAGGCTGTGAAATCAAACTAAAAAAACTTGTGATTTCATTACAAAACATATGCAAATATGGGCACAAGCATAAAACTGTATGGGATGTTCCAGAGGGAAATTCATCCAATCCACAGACCCCCTCCTCCTGTCTGACCGATGGATACAGTTAAGATGACAGGCACCAAGATGTGTTCTTAGTCCAGAGTTTGGCGTCTCAGACAGAATTGCACCAGTGTATACTGCAGTGATTAAGAATAAATGATAATCCCTTCGTTTTGTCGTTTCACCCTCAAAAATCAAGGCAGGGTGTGCACACAGGCTACTTTCACACCAAACGAACTGTGGTTCTTTAACTGGAGCTATTCAGGTCGAATGTACTGAACCAGCCTGCGTTCACATAGACTTTGGTTCAATTGTTCAAATCATATCATTAATGGTGGGCGGAACACAGTGAACAACAGACCATAATACAGCATCTTATTTTCCACATACAGCATAGGTTTTGGACATCTTTTTGTAGGCTCACTATATTTTAGTTTGTTTATCATTTCTCAATGTATTTAAGTGAAAACCTCCATCAATGAAATGACAGCTACTTTAATTCCCAAGTTTTTTGGTTCCAAACCAATTTTTCCCCCCAGTGTGAATGTGCTGGCTGGTTCAAAATTAGGTTCTGAAACTGGAACTAAGTCCTGCTGATGTGAAAGCGCCAACAGGTCAGAAATCATGATTGTACAAGTCTACATATTTTAGGTACATATTACACATTTTGCCTTCAGCCAGTTAAAAAAAAATATATATATAAATCACAATCTTAAATCAGTCATCCTGGTGTTTGTTTTATGTGGTCACAATAAAGTTGAATTCTTAATATTCCGTCAAGCACTAATTGAGCTAAGTATACCAAGTGAAAAACATTAGCATGTTCATGAAGGCAAATAAAGCAGTTAGGCCAAACTAATGCCAAGTTTCAGAACTATAAACACAAAAACTGCCTATTATTTTATGTGGAATATCTCGTTATGACTGCAAACACCATAAATCAATACACAGTGAACCCTCGTTTATTGCGGGGGTTATGTTCTAACAATAACCCGTGATAGGTGAAATCCGTGAAGTAGATTCCTATGGAAAAACTCACTCCGGCCAATGGGATGGGTGACTAGAAAGCAGTGTAAAGCGCTTTGAGCGCCGCAGGGTAGAAAGGCACTATATAAAAGTGCATTTGCCATTCATACGCTGTAAAAAAAAAAAAAAAAAAAATATGCGAAGCAGCGAAGGGTGAACCGCATTATAGCCAGGGTTCACTGTACTGAGCATAGCAGGTATAGCAATAGAAACCAAAGAGGGGACTGAACTGAGTACAGGGTCGGTTGATCAACAGCAGCTTCATGTATGCAACATCTCTTGACTTAACATAGCTGGTTGCAGCCCTGCAGAATTCCTTAGTTGAAACAAATAATTTGCAGCCAGGTTCCAAATATCCCAAATGTAATGCACAAGTATAATACGCCGTCATGTTGTACAAGGTTTTCCATCTACCATCAGTGGTACTTTTTTGTTCTTTAACAGGTCCACAAATCCCCATCTTTGGAGCATGTGTTACAAAGCAAGTCTAATTCACCCTTAAATCAATTCAGAGCTGGAAATGACATTACCCAAAAAGAGACAGCAGAGGACACAAGGCATTATTACAGTAAAGACATATTCCAGGATGACAAAATTACAGCTGTGGACACAAGCGGTGATGGTAGCTTTTATGTTTTGACGGTTGAATAAAAAAAACAGATTCATGAGTACCAAGAGGGAAATAAATACCATCCTGGAGAATCAAACTGTCCCAGAAACTGCAGCCAAAAACAGTTGAGAGACAGATGTTCCCCTGTTTAACAATTAAAAGATGAACACCTCCTGTATCCACAGCGAGGGAGGAGCACATCCGGATTGAAATTTAGAAAAAAAGCTCAACATGCTTTCAAGCCAGTCACCATCGCAGAGACAAAGCAGAGCAAAAAGCGGCTGGCTGAGGGTTGGTTTGTTTTTTTTTACCTGTGGGCAGTATTAGAGCTTTCCCATCATCCTTTGAGGGACCTTTGGTAGTAGGGTCTGTCACAGAAAGAGCCAAGAGTCACGCTTTTGACAGCAACAATGTTAAAGCAAAACCTGAGGCTGCAGAAGTCATCCTATTTTTAAACTGCACACATGCAACTAGGTCTTCTTTGGAAATGGATCAGATCTCAGGAGACGAAACTAGTAAATAAACAGCAGATGAAAGCCACAGCCAACTGAGAAAGAGGGCAGCACAGTGCTACGAGAGAGTCACAAAACGGCCTGTAATACAGAGACATCAGCAGCGACCATTTTCTTATCATTCAACACTGGGAAAATTACTTAAAATCCAAGTTTAAAACTCCAAGTATCAACATCTGTGCAACCAGCTACAATACAAGGCTTATATACTGATCAGTAACACCATTATTAACTATGTAGAGGCAGCCGACTCACTGTTTACTATGAAACCCAGGCCTGTTATCTCACAAGCACCAGTTTACAGCCCTGTGCCCAATTAAAGCTGAACACATTCATTTCAGTCGTTTCCCTTTAATGCTGCTGCTCTGTGATGACAGTTGAGACTAGAGCTGCCCTTATGCTTGACTTGACTATATTTACACACAGGGAGTGTTAGCAACACAATATTAGTAAAATGCAAATTAAGGGCTTCAATACTTATGTAGAATAAATAATTGAAGAACCGCACTGGGTAAATTTGACTCACTGGCTGTTCTAGGGTTAATCACTGTTAAGAGAAGGCTGAGGTTGCTTTACACAATTATTTTTGTCTCCCAAAGTGAGACATTATCCATGCTAAAAGGCTTCACCATCCAGTGTTTTTTGGGTAAGTGGTGCATTTTTTTTGTTTTAAGAAAAGTTGCAATAACGCAAAAGTGTCTGAACCAATTTACATGATGTTTCCCATGGTTATTCACCACCTGAATAACGCCAGGTAAGTAGCACTTCTCATTTTCAATAGGGGGCGCTTATGGTTGCAAAGAAAAAAGGAGATCTGTTGAAAATGGTTGAAACAATTGACTTGAAACTCACCGTGGTTACTGATGTAAAGATCTACAATGTATCAATTTTTGGGATAGGTGATGTTATTACCTGTAGAATAAAAGAGGTACACTGCTACTTTGTTTATTCACAAGGCAGCTCAAAAAGTGAAAGAGCTGGATAAAATTTTCAGGATGGGTCAGAAATGGCACAAACACTTAGTCAATTGGATAGTAGTGGTCATCTGGATCCAGAAAAAAAAAAAAAAAAAGCATTCTTCACCATTGTGAAAGGGCCAAATTCAACGCAACAGATAACGGAGATAAAAAAAGTCAAAAAACACAGGATAACACCATGGTCAACATTCTGGATGTAGTGCTCCAGAATACTCACCGTATTTTCCGCACCATAAGGCACACTTAAAATCCTTTATTTTTCTCAAAATAACTGCACCTTATAATGCCGAGCGCCTAACATATGGATTGGTTGTGCTTGCTGAACTCGAACCGATTTTACCGCATGTGGTACACGGCGCTCAAAAATCTGTCAAATTGTTTTGGTACAACTTTGGTAAGTTATGAAGCCGCACCACTTGTAGGAGCATTACGGTAATCAGGAGCTTCGCGGAGTGACGCATTGTGCCGTACGCATCGCTCAGCGAGTGACCTGAGCTGTGACACAGTTTACACTAAAGAGGTAAACACAGTACGTATGCCCATCAGTACGAAGCGACAGACACGTCCACGACGCGGACCCAAACCCAAGGCCACCAGCAAAACACAGGAACAGAGCAGTCGCGAGAGAACCCATCACTAATGAATCAATGGCATGGAGGCGGTAGAAGCACGATGACGATCCGCACCAACCACCGCACTGCAAAAAAGACCCAACAGAGGCAGAGAGCTAACCCGGAGCCTACAACCACCCCGGGCAGACCAACCAAAGAACTCCAACTGCCAGAAACATGTGCCAATGGGCCATCGAAAGCCAAACCGCGAACTGCGCAGGAGCACCGGACGACAGAAGGCGAACACACACCCACCAAGACAGGGTAGTAACGCCAGGCATGCCATGCCACCACCCAAAAAGTGGATCGCGGAGGCACCCGTGCCAAGTGCCGTCCGAGCCCCCACGAAAGCCGGAACCACCACCGAATAGCCAAGCAACAGCATGGAGACCAACCCGGACAATGACCAGAAGGATCCGGACCCGCCCGATGCGGAAACTGCCCAACTGCCAAAGACACTAAAGACGAAGAACCTGATGGACCTGTGGGAGAGGAACGAACCCAAAAAGTGAGTGTACCGTATTGTTTTGTATTTTATGCGTTACAATAGAATATTGAGTTCTTGTGAATGAGTTGAATAGAGTTTGACTTGTCTAGCTTTTCGTTGCTTAATGTGGATTATAATCCGGTGCGTTTTATGTATGGAAAACTATCAAATAGACCATTATGTGTTTGCTTTCCTCACCTTTCAGTCTGGAAATCACGTGTCCCCATCGTTTTCTGTTGAGTTTTTAATCCTAGGATAGCCTGTGATACACAATAAGCGCCAACTACTTAACTGGCCAATGGCGCATGGTGTTCCTGATTTGCAGCCTTGTAAAATACTTGTTGATTGAGTGATTAACATGAATTCGGCCAAACATCTAGCCAATCACTCTTTTCAACAATCTAAAGCATGAGAATGTCCCCCAAATCAGACATTTTATGCTGTGGGTATTGTGAGATTGCAGGTGCATGAAAGACTAACTACAGTAGTGCTTGGTATGTTTGTTAGTTTTGTGTTTTATTCACTACATCATGAAAAGAAAAGCCTGCACAACTGTCAACTAAAACAACACTCAGGTTTGAAGATGCACTTGGTTTTACTGTATAGTATGCTGCTGAAGTTTTTACTATATTGTAGAGGTCGACCGATTATCAGTGCAGATATTTGAAATTTTGACGTATATCGGTATTTTTAATCCAACCGGTCGATATCAAGACCTCAATTAAACAGTTTTATTTCGGCTCAGACACTGCTGCCCCTCTCTCTCCTGCCACTTCTGTCGCCAGCATTGTTCCGCACGCAGCGTCATCTGATTGATTAAACAAGCCATAGTATGCCCAAGTGGCAGAGCCACTGAAGTGGAAACTGTCCTCACAGAAAACCCAAAATTGTAATAAAAACATCCCACTGCTCTGTTGTTGTCTTTTCGGCTGCTCCCCTCAGGGGTCGCCACAGCGAAATACCAATGATTCACATGTTTGATCTGGCATAGGTTTTTATGTCGGATGCCCTTCCTGACAACCCTCACAACAAGGGAAAGACTCTCGACCGTGGGTGGGCTCGAATCACAAACCTTTTGGTTAACAGCCGAACGCACTAACCGATTTCGCCACAGAGGGCGCTATCCCACTGCTCTATATCGCACAACTACTTTTAACTTGCAGTGTGCAGTAGAATAACGTACGAACAGAGTAAACATTTGCGGCACCTCTGCTAAGCTAGTAGCACCTCCCGACATGTCTGCATTACTTGAAACAATGCTGTTTGTAATATCGATGCGGAAACAGTCCATGATTGTGGAAGCCTGTGTGTATGATTGTGAGTGTAAGAAATTCAATTCAATCTCGTTTTGTTGCAGGGAGCGATGCTGAGACGAAGGCTGACTAGTTGTTAACCACAACATTAGCTCGCCAGTCCTGCTCTCAGTAGACTATGTATTAGCAATGGGGAGAATGTATGTGATGTGGAGACTAGCAATAAAAACACACAATCATAACAAGAGGTTACATAATTAAAGACAGCAAGCAGTAGAAATAGTTGAGAATAATAAAAAAAACAGAACAGATAAAATCAATGTCATGCCGGATCAAAAGCCAAGGAGTAGAAATGGGTTTTTAGACAAGTT
>JAQQAE010010990.1:0-13832 GCA_029823295.1 Pseudamia nigra | reverse complement strand
GGGGGGGGTGCTGGAGCCTATCCCAGCTGACTTGAGCGAAGGCAGGGTTCTGAAAATACTAAGCCATTAAATTTTTTTCATGGGTCATCATGGTCTCAAACATTTTATTTGGACCCTCTAATAAGTAATGTGGTGGTCCATATTTAAATTTTTGCTCCATTATCAAGATATTACAGAAAATACTCCAAATCACTACCGTGCTGGGGTTTGATTGACTTGTTGCTATAGTAACAGCTCACTAGTGAAGTCGGACCAATTCGGACCTTCGCATCTTCTATTTAGTTAATATGGGCATAGTCATACATGAAATATGCTCGACTGTAGCCGTGGGTAAGTGTTTAAACTAACAATATGTAGTATGGCTTTCATTGACACTGTGTGGTGAAGTTTTACTGCATCAGTAAGTTAGCTGCTAATATTAGCTTCCCATAAGTCCCCTGGCGTGAACGCTTCATTAACCCTGCTGCCGTTCGTCCAAATATGGTTACATCCTGTTTATGGCTCCAACATGCCCTCCAGGAAGTGACAACCCGATTGGCCCCAAAACGGCCCTTCAGAAACCAATTGGTGACGTCATGGTCCCTTTGTCCAGAAATATATGCAGTCTATGGTTGTACCATTGATCACGCTATGACACATTCATCCTAAATTTACAGCAGCCTTTCAATTTTGTCCCAGGTTGTCTTTGGTCTTAGAATGGAACAAAGACTACCAGTGAACCTCTCACTGTGACACAGGACTACTGATTTTCAGCTAAAAGCGAAGATATCACTACTTTGATCATCTTCTGTCTGCAACAGTCAAAATCCTCACGGTGTAACCCAGGCCTTAAACAAAAGACATATGTGCAGATAATTACAATCAACTCCATGAATGTCCAGCTCATTCAGTAGGCGTGAAACATTATATCTTTAAGATGTCTCCAGTCTCCATTCTGCTATCAGCTGTGGTGTTGAACAATCTGATGGTGGTGGGGATGAACCATCTCCTATAGCATTCAGTGTTTCAATGGAAAATTTATTGCACAAAAAAAAGATTTTAAAAAATCCAGTGTACAACCAAACATTTTACAAACAAGTGGAGAAAAAGCAGAGAGCTGTTGTCAGTTGCAGCCGCCCACACTGGCACATTCAAATCATTAATGGCATAGATCTTCTGGGAGTTCAGAATTCACATTCAAATCAATTCTGCAAAGTAGTTTAAATAGTACTACACTTCTGTTGTCTTGTAGACAGTGATGGTGAATTTTCATTGAGATTTGTGTGTTTTGTGTGAAATTGTCTAAACATGATCTTCATTTTATTTAGTTCGAGTGTGTGGCTTCTGTAGGACAGGCTAAAAAAAATGACTTACTTTAAGGATTTGCCTTCTTACATAAATATTCTGTAACAAAACTTCTTAAAAAAAAAAAAGAATAGGTTATAGAAGTTTGACTCTGATGCATTTGGTTCTCATGAATTCTCAGAAAGACAATAACAGACACACTCCTCACAGGGTCTTAAACGTTTTCACAGAGTTGACAAGGACATGACATAAAATGTAATGGGAAACAGACCTGTGAAAGCAGATTTCAGATGTTTCGCTAATGTTTCATACATAAATCTAAATGCACTTAGGTGCTCCTTTTTCTAATTTAACATTTTTATTCATTAATCACCCTCTTTTCTATTTTCTTATACTTTGCCTTTGAGCCAAGTTCCTCTTGACATGACATCAAAAAACAGATTCAATGCACAGGAGGCCGACAGGCTGATCAATATTCAACACCAAACTCTGATTCCTCAGAGCTACATCTTTCCCACAATTCTCACACCAGATACAAATACACTTAACTTATTTCCATCACTGTTTCACCAGACACCAGACGCACTTTATCACACAATCTCTGGCACGCACTCTTTGTCTGAAACAGTGTGCCTACATGTTCCGTGCTCAGAGTCAGGGCTGACTGCTGAGCAGATGCAGGACATTACTGGCTGCCTCCCATGTAACTTGACACTGTAATTACTCTAAGGTGACTCGATCCCCAGAGGCCTTCCAGTCCAACAAAGAACAATAAAAGTGAGAGAGGGAAAAACTATGAACTCCGTGGACCCCGACCAGCCCAGGAGTGAAGACACACAGCAGACCTGGAGGAAAATACACAGCGGCAAAGCTGCAGCATAGACGACCTATATGTGTAGTATAAGAGATATGGATAGTAAATAATGAGACTGTGCTTATGAGGATAAAACCACATGGTTCACAGTCACACTGAGTGTTACATACTAAAGGTTGGGTATTCACACACACAAGTGCAGTAAAGTTTCCAATAAGTGATGACTTTAGTTCACTGCTAGATACTGCTACACTGAAATGCAAACACAAATAACACAAAGCAAAGATTCGTCAGAGTTGTTATCTTTTGACTCTGTGAACATAATGGCTTGTTGTGTGGGCCGTGGTTTGTTGTTCTGAAATTGGTTTAGATACATTTTTAGCTGAGATTCTGACAATTACGGGGGTGTATAGTATGTGTGGTTTTATTCATTGATTAGAAGGCAGGAGCCGTGAGTATCGGTAAAATTCAAAATCGCCCCCACATACGGGGGCAACTGGGGGAAGGGGAAAAATTGTTGGCACACCACTAGATAAAGGTGTGTCATTAATCATTTAAAATTACTATACAATGCCACGGATATAAAACTATTTACCAGTCTGCGTTGTTCAGGTGTTCTGTCCTTGAGAGTCTTGACCATCATTCTCATCACTGTGGTCAGGGCCACGGTCACGGTGGTCACTCGGCCGTGTCTCGTCCAAATACGGCTTGAATCTGTACATAACATGGCTGCTGACAGGTGTCGTGTTCTGTTTGTGACGTCATTAGTACGGCACCGGACTTTGCGGCGGATTCTCAGTGAAATCCACGAAAGTCTTTTTTCCTCAGCTATAACAGTTCTGTTTGTGATCGGGGGGATACTTTTTATATGTAATATTGTTTTTGATGTTTGTTTTTGCAAAATCGTGTCATATGCACTTTAAATAAGAGGGTAAGTAAGGCACCCTGTTGCCAACTGTCATTCAAAACAACAGAAGTAGAGTAAGAAACAGCAGCATAAGATGAGGAAGAGTTGGCGAGAAAGGCATAATCTAATGAAGTCAACCTGATGCCTTGTGCATAATACGGTGTGTGGATGTGGTGATGCGCATCTCTCAGAGCCCCGGGGTTCTGTGCCACCAGGACGTTATTTTCTGGATTCCCGATGTGACTGAACATTTTGTTTGTTTACCGAACACTGGTGCATTAACCAGAGAAATGCAAAAAAATTTTCCCACAGGGGCAAGAAAAAACCGCAAACTCTACCTCCTTCCAGAGGTAATTTCTGACCAATGAGAGAACAGTTTATTCACACGTGGCATTTGTTTACAACTTTGGACCAATATAGCCTGATGCCCTGTGAACACATTCGACCCAAAATAAAATTGCAACAAATGTATCATTTTATCCCCTGAATCGGAACAAAGCAAACGAGCCACAAGTGTGAATACACCCTTAAATAAATTGCAAATTAAAAACAAAACTTTCTTTGTTCTATGTCTTAACATCTCCTCTGCCTTCTTTAGCTCTTTATACTGTTGAAGATTAAATGAAAAATCAAAAACCTATATGTGGCTGATTAAATGTGCACAAACGAGGTTGGTCTTTGTAATAATGTGGCTTTTTTGTTCATTTGACAAGTCAGAATTAGACTGAGTCTGTAATTAATGTAAGATACAGTACATATTCTTTAACAGTCATGTACAAATCCCGTACTGTGATAGCGGTGCTCAAACATGCTTTTATGACACAGAACCCTGAGTAAGGTCAGTCAGGGTCATCATGTACATGTTTGAAAACTAACCGAGTTTTAAGCCTAATCCAGTTCATGTGTTATAGGGCCACTAACAAACCAAATATCCCAGAAGTCCAGAACTGTCTTTTACAAAACCATATTTACATAAATCCAATTACATGAGGTCATGCATTAAGAAAATACTAAATTAAACAAAACAAAATTTTAAAAAACTCACAACGCTCACACAAGCTTTACTTTTCAGCCCAAGTCCAACACTGCTGGATTTAACGCGGTGAAAACAGTGGAAGCATAGATTTGTGGATTTAGCTCAGATCCAGTTAAATGGGTGTAACGGCACAGAAAATTCATGGCTCAGTACAGACCTGTGTTTCAAAGTTGTTTTTGGTAAAGACATTAGCTTGAAGAAAAAAGAAAATAATGTGTCTAATTACAATCTGTGAATAGGTAATGACCATTTTCTCTTAATTCCAAAACAAAGCAAGTAAAATATCCTTGAAGACAGAGCAACGCATTCATAATTTACTTAAATTAACCAACAAGCTAGAAGTGCAGATTCAGCTTTACAGATGGCAGAAATAACACTACCTTCCTCGGTCTTCATCAACACTGAGAACACTGTGATCCTGCTTTAATGAACTTTAAACAACTGTTACTAGACTAAAGCAACCAAAGGCTTAATGCTTAGTGTGACTGAGAACCATCAGTCGATAAATCCGGCAGATTCTATAGAGTGAGTTAACACCTTAACAATGCTTAATAATAGTGTCATAATGTCACATTTCAAGGCTAATTCTGCTAGCATTGCATACTGATGAATGACTGCCACGCTGCAAAAAGCCTGCGCAAACGTGTCAGGTCATCCTTCTTTTTATTTAGTCTTCTGATTAGAAGGATAGAGCTGGAAAATGAAGGTATGCATTTTCAAATTCGGTATCTTTTTCGTCTGACTTCTGTCTCCCGCAGCTTTAACATGAATGGACTCACGAAAATAGTGTAAGACGGACAGATGTATAAGGGCAGACTGTAGTGAACCATTTGCCTCTTTTATTCAATAGCGATTGTAGTTATTCAAGTTTACTGTCATATCGGCCAAAGAGCACAGTCCTCATCTGCACACCTTCTCTTTCAATCAATCAATCAATCAATCAAACTTTATTTATATAGCACCAATCATAATCTCTAGATTATTTCTAGGCGCTTTACAATTCAAGGCCGAAATCTTATGACTATACAGAGAGTAAACCCAACAGAACCACCATCAGTTAGTGTTTTTTTTTTATTATTTTCAACATTGTACATTAATAAGACATCCAAACTGCAAAAGAACACCATTTGAATTATGTACGTATTATGATGACCATCAACACATTTAAAGCACATCTCTCTGCCCATACCATAAAAACACTCACTGGCCACTTTATTAGGTATACCTTGCTAGTACTGGGCTGGACGTCTTAGCTTTCATAAGATGATACACTGTGGCCATAAAGGGATGGATACAGTCAGCAGTAATACTCATGTAGGCTGTGACGAGCAGTCTGACCATTCCCCTCTGTCTTCTGGCATCAGAAAGGTATCCTCATCCAGAGAACTGTTGCTCACTGGATATTTTCTCTTTTTCAGACTATTCTCTGTAAACCCTAGAGATGGTTGCATGTGGGAAATCCCAGTAGATCAGCAGTTTCTGAACTACTCAGACCAACCATGCCATGTTCAATGTCATGTAAATCACTTACTTCTTCAGTCTCGTGCCCGGTTCAAACTTCAGCAGCTCATCTTGACTGTGTCCACACACCTAAATGCACGGAAGTGTTACCATGTAATTTGATGGTTACATATTTGTGTTAACGTGTGGTTTTAACACGTGTACCAAATTAAGTGGCCAAGTGTAAAGTATATAAATGAATAAAGCAGTGCACATAAAGAACATACTCTGTCCTGTTTGTAACACATTCTGTCCTTTCTCCCATGTAGAGAGCAGAAGTGACAAAAGCAACACTTGCAGCAAAGCACTGACCACTAGACCACTGACTGGGATGAAGAATGTTGCATAATGCTGTTTACTTTATTGTTCAGTGGATTTAGGAGGCTCAGAGTAATATTTGTGTAGAAAGTCACAATTTCTACAACTTGAAAAAAGTTCACAAAGGCCTTTTTAAAAAGCCGCAGTGGATTGAATCAAATGCCAGCATGAAACTGATCCAGGACACATATTAAGCTACTAACCCTGTTCTACATTTATGTCAGACTGAACAAAGGAATCTGTTACAAACTCTGCACACACATCCAATATCCAAACTTGTTAGAAGCCTTATTGTGAAAGGCTTCAAATTACAATAATTTAATTTAAGTGTATTAGACTCACAGGGAGCACAGAAATCAAAATGGAAAGCCTGATTAGCAAATGGTTTGATTGAGAAAACCTGAGGCCAGGTTGAACAGCTTAAATACACATACCGTACACACGCAGACACACGCACACACAGACTCACAAACACTCCAGGGACTGAGCATGGCCATGTCCAACTGCAGAGCTTAGGATGACTCAAGCCTGAAGACATTTCCTCTTACCGCAAGTACAGTTGGCTGTGACTCCAGTTATATAAAGAAGATATTTTTTCCCATCCTCCTTATGCACCACCTCCCCTCAACCTCCATTGAAACTGGCTCCAAATGCACGAAAAGAATGAGGGAGAGACGAGGTAATGAAAACCAAGAGGAGAGAAAAAGATGTTACAACAAACTCCTTTTGATGTCTAATTTTGGGTGGTTCGCCATAGATTCAAGATAGTAATACAGAAAACTAGATTATACTCTGTTTTTTCATTACGGTCTAGAAGTATAAAACATGTTAATATTAACTGCTCTGCCTAAAGTGCATTTGTTTAGTGAATAAGCTCAGTAGGTATGTTGTGCTGCTTTGAAATATATGAAGCTTGAAGAATTTGGTTAACATCCTGATAAAATACAGTCTGCTAAAGAAGATGGGGCTCTTCCAAGGACATTGCTCAAGGTGTTACAGACAAAGTTGAACAACTACTGGACCTGATGCACTTCAGGAAAAGTGTAAAAACAAAGTTCCAGAGACATCATGGTGTAACATTTATGCTGTTGCTCCATTTTCACAGTTTGACAGTTTGTCCGCCAGCAGTAATCCTAGATTTTCACAGCCACATACATTTACAATTACATCTATATAGTGAGACCTAAAACTAGTCTAAATTCCAACAAGCCTGTAGAGAGTGAAGTGTTATAGAAAAAATGTCTCATTGCAAAACAGACTGCAGACATTGAGGAAACTTTGCAGCCTCAAGCTGAAAACACTTGCTGACTGTAATGCCTTTCAGTTTCAAATGATGTGCATCAGTCTGTAGCTTGACTAAGAATTTCCAAATAACTGCTCAATAACTGAGCGTGGTTGCACTGCTCATCTCAGCGTCTTGCATCCAAGCCTGGCATCATGGCTGACTGAGGCTATCACACTTGAATTGGAGAAGGGAAGACGAAGGGGAAAAAAGACCAGCACCTGCACTAACTTCTCACTTCACTGATGTGGGAAATGGCTTTAGTGGCTGATCTCGGGGCATCTGGCAAAAGAGCTGAAGGGTTTAAGATTCAGGCTATGGGTGGTGAAGTACTTTTATCTCTGTAAGTCCTTATTGAGTGTAATAAGATCCTGGGCAGCACAGAAGTTATATTCATAGAGCAAAGCAGCCAGGTTCACAAGGCAAGACAGCAGATTCATGGCCCTTACGTTCCATCATTTGCAGTTAAACCTGACCTCAAATAAATGCCGTTTGCCTTGGGAAAGTTGATAAACCATAAAGCACACAGTCTCCACACCAGCATAATAAAAAATACCTCCTTCTATTTGCACTCCATCTGATCACTAAGTGTTGAAGAACTGATGAATGCATTTGGTGGGAGACCAGCCTGCAGATTTTATCTGTTATTCCAGAACAGAATAACAAACTCAGGTCTCCCACAGTTAAGGTGTTGAATGAAGGCAGAGATCTGCATAACCCTGAGCCCCAAGCGGATGGTGCTACTTACTCCAACCAACAACAGGGAAATGGGCCTAAAAAATCCAGACACGAAGGGACAATTAATTAGTAACACATTCAACAATTCAAGTAAATTCAATTCAACTGTATTTGTATATATCAGAATTCAAGATTATATCCAGGCAATTCACAATTCAAGCCTTAAAGACTGTACAGAGAGCAAACCAAACAGAACCTCCGAGAGTAAGCCTGTGGTGACGGGTGGAGTACAAAAGCCCTTTAACGAAAGACAAAATCCTCCAGCCAAACAATGTTCTCAGTAGGTGACTATCTGCCTTGACCGGCTTGGGTTAGTGGACAGAGGAGAGAGAAAAGAAAAGAGTAGAGATAGAGCAACAAACAGCAGAGAAACTGGACAGCACAGACGAGTATTGGACAGGTTCATGAATGTCTGTGACAGAACAGCCCATCCTCTTGCAGAAACCCAGGAATGTGCTTATGAATTCAATCAGTTCAGTCAAATGAATCCTGAACTGTTCAAACTGAAGTCACACGCAAAACATCAAACTTCCATCCAACGTAGGAGCATGTAGAGAAGTGACCCATATGTGCTGTTTGCATTGTTACAAAAAAAAAAAAAAAAAAGACCACAAGTCACATATGGGGAAAAGATTTGACATGGGCCACTGTTTGCTGGCAGTGAAAACACAGCCTTTGAGTCTAAAGTCACCATTTGTCTCGTCACCATCCAAAAACATCAGCCTTAGAGTAACTGGAAACCGATTCCCTCCAGCCACTGAATTTTATCCCTCATTTTTAAGAATCGGCTCAGCAGTAAACACACAAAACAAGCTGTTTATCAGACATCAGCAGCTTTCACGAGGCCTGTTCCTGAAAAGGAAGACGACCTCTGCTGCAGAGGAAACGTTTATTAGAATTACTGCTCAGATATCCATAAGTTTGGAACTAGTGTTTGATGGTTGTGGCGACTCATTTGGGAACACATTCAAAGTTCTCGAGATTTTTCAGATTGACTGACCTTCATTTCTTGACGTAATAATGGACGGTCTTTTCTCTTTTCTTGCCATAATATGGCTTGTAAAGCAGCTGTCGTAACACTAACAGGACTCCGTACCCATCCTTCCTCTGCACAAGACAACTGATGGTCTAGAGCGCATCAAGAAGGCACCTGTGAACTGAAAACCACTCCAGGTGACTTCTTCGACTACTGTGGCCCCCAAACTCTTGGACTCTCTTCCCTTGTGTTTGAAATGTGGGGACTCAGTGATCTCCTTTTAAAAGCAGCTAAAAATGCACCTTTTTAAAGTTAAACTTGGATGATATTGTCTTTTCTGATTGAGTTGTAATTTTTATTTTTTTATTTATCTGATTTTACTTTAATTGTGATTTTATTGTCAATGCGTTTAGCACTTGGGTGTAAAACACTTGTACAGCTGCTGTATAAATAAAACTTCCCTATAAAAAAATAAAAAAAACTTCACTCTGTGGATCTGATGAGAGAATGGCATGAGTGTGCAAAGCTGTCATAAAGCTAAATGTGGCTAATTTTGACAATCTGAGATATCAAATATGCTGTGGGTTGTTAAACACTAGATAATTCCATACGTGGTCTTTCAGGAGCATTACTGTACAATGTTGAAAATACCTGTAATTAAAATAAGAAAAAACCTGGAAGGAGGAGGTGTGTACACTTTTGACTCGTGTGTAGTCCAGCCATTTTACATAATTCAAACTGATTTAAGCTCCTTCATCAGATCAAATGGGCAAAATGAGAAATAAAAGCTGGACTCAACTCAAATTGCGCTCACCTGCCCAGGGACTGCAGATGAAAATTAGGTAGTGGGTGAGTAGGCGTCTGACAGAGGTCAGCTGAGTAATGAGTAAAGCAGCGCAAATAATTACTACACTAATACATCTTTATACTGATGGATTACATTTTTCAAGTACAGTGCCCTTCGAAACTATTGGAACAGTGAGGCCAATTCCTTTAGTTCTGCTGTACACTGAAAACATTAAGGCTTGACATCAGATGATGAATATGAGGCAAAAGATCAGTATTTCAGCTTTTATTTCCAGGTATTTACATCAACATAGGTTAAAGAACTGAGAGGATATCATTGTCTGCAACAAAAACACCAAAATTTTAGGTGAGCAGAAGTAAAGGAACAAAATACATTAAGGTAAATAATACTTAATATTTAGCTGCAAATCTGTTTGTTGCTTGCAATAAGTGCATGAAGCCTGCAACCCACTGACATCACCAAACTTTTGCATTCTTCTTTTGTGATACTTTTCCAAACTTTCACCACAGTCTCTTACAGTTGTTGTTTGTTTTGGGGGGTTTCCCCCTTCAGTCTCCTTTTTAGCAGGGAAAATGCACGTTCATTATAGTTTAAGTCTGGCGATCGACTGGGCCAATTTAAAACCCACTTCTTCCCCCGATGAACTAGTCATGGCAGTGTGTTCTGGGTTGTTGTCTTGTTACATGATGAAGGATTTCCCATTCAGTTTGGTTACATCTCTCTTTAAATGTACAGACAAAATGTTTGTGTAGACTTCTGAGTACATTTTGCTGTTGCCATCATGTGTTACATCATCAATGAAGATCAATAATGCCATCCGAGAAGAAGCCATGCAAGTCCAAGCCATGACATGACATGACCTCCTCCCTGTTTCACAGATGAGTTTGTGTGTTTGGGATCATGAGCAGATCATTTCTTTCTCTACACTTTAGCCTTCCCATCACTTTGACAAAGGTTCATTTTTGTCTCATCAGTCCATAAAACTTTGTCTCAGAACTTTTCAGGTTCCTCTCTGTACTTTTTGGCAAATTCCAATCTGGCCTCCCTGTTCTCATTGCTAACGAGTGGTTTTCATCTTCTGGTGTAGCCTCTGTACTTTTGTTCCTGAAGTCTTCTGTGCATGGTGATTGTGAGACCTTCACTCCTGTCCTCTGGAAGTTGTTGGAAAATGTCACTGGCAATTGTTTTAGGGTTTTTCTTCACAGTCTCACAATGTTTCTGTCATCAGCTTCTGATGTTTTCTGTGGTTTACCGGTTCGACGTCTGTTGCTCAGTACACCAGTGGTTTCTTTCTTCTTCAGGACATCCCAAATGGTTGTCCTGGCTATGGCCATTATTTGTGCAATGGCTCTGATTGATTTTATATCTTCTCTCAGCTTCAAAATTGCTTGCTTTTCTCCCATAGACAGCTCACTGGTCTTCATGTTGGTTACACCTGTTAAACTATGAATGCAGTCTGCACAGGTAAAACCCAAAGTTGAAACGGAGAGGAAACACTCAGTGTATTTATTGTTTAAATAATCAGTGTAATAGGACACACCTGGGCAGCAAAACACACCTGTCAGTCACATGTTCCAATAATTTTGCTCACTTGTAAAATGGGATGGTTCAAACAAAAGGTGCTATCTTCGAAGTTCTTTAACCAATTTTGATGTAAATACTGTACGTGGAAATAGAAGCTGAAATAATGATCAAACCCAAATGTCTTTAGCATACAGCAAAAATAAAGGAATTGGCCTTGCTGTTCCAATAGTTTCGGAGGGCACTGTACCTTTAAAGTAACTGGCTACAACACCATTTAATACACGTGCAAAAGGCTTTTACAGTAGAGAGGCCAGCAGACAGTAGAGGTAACCCACTTTTCATTATTACGACATTGAGGATAACATTTATAGTTCCAGCCCAGTTCTGTTGGACAATAATGTTGTCCCCTTTAATCCTATACACAGTATTTGACTTTTTCATTAGTGGCTGAGAGTGATCTATGAAGGGACAGACAGGGAAGAGGGGCTGACATTGTGCCTTTGTGTGCAGATGTAATAGAGGAAGTCTGACTGTCATTCTCAGGAAGCATCACACAACCACATGGATGGGATGAATCAGGTTCTACTTTTGTCACCTTCCAAGAAAAAAAAGAAAAAGAAAGAGTTGCAGCTGCAGCTTCAGCATAACCAGCAGATTGAAAAACAATAAATATGAAAGGGGCTGGAAATTGTTAAATGCTCTGAGCAGATCGTGTTTTATTAAGTACAAGGCCAGAGCCTCGGAAATCTGCTCCCTTTTAACATCCTATGGAATTTCCCTCTCGCTGGAAAGTCCCAATTCAGCTCCACAGAGCCAAGTGTGTGTGCGCGTCTGTGAGGACACTATGAATGCATTGCTGGGAGTGAGGGAGCTGCAACACATGGATTATTATATTCTTAGGAAATATGGTTTACATTGACATTTCTAAACACTTCTCAAATGACCGGACATGCAGCATCACTAACAATCCAAGTGCAAACACTGATTCACATTACAGTGAATTATTTTTTCTTTAGGCATTGGACAAGACTCAAAAGTCAAACAAATGAAACAGCTCAGTCCACCGGTGATTATTTTAATGTATATGAGTAGAAGAGGTTGGATTATATAGGCCAGCACTTAGTGTGTCATTACTGCTTTTCTCCCTCTTCAGTAGAACTTCTGTGAGCGTGTGTGTGTGTGTGTGTAATCTTACCGGCATATGCGGAGATAAAGTTGGCTGACAGTCAAATCCAGACTTTGAACATTAAACAACGTCTATACATCAGCAAACAGTGGACAGTTCTTTGGATCAAGCAAATGCAAGTGTTCCAGCCTAAGAGGAACTGGATTGAAGCTAAATCAAACAAAGTAACACAAAATCTGTGAATAATCTCCTCTATCTCTTTAATCTGCCAAAGAACCAAAAGGAAGAAGATAGAAAATGGAAAGGATCATATGTAGTCCTTAGAAGGTACTATTTAGACTTTCTGTTGTGCACATAGTGCAGCTCATCTTTCATTTGATTTTCAAAATGTTTATACGGTAAAAAGGTTTTGGTTAATTTTGGTGTAAACTACTTTAAATTGTACTGCTCTTCAGTGATTGTCTGTCATTTACTATTCTACATAAAAATACCAAACACTGCAAATATTCACACACAAAAGTACAGCAGTCACACAGTACATCCAAGCGGAATGTCTATGGCTGAGCCATGAGTCATCTTGGTAACATACAAACAAATGTAGAAAAAAAAAAAGTAACCTTTTCTAAAAGATGTGTTACATCAGCGTGAGACTGAAGCCTAGACTTGTAGCTTAGAGTGAGTACCGTGACATGTAGAAACAGACAACCATTCACACTCACATTCATACCTATGTGCAATTTAAAGTGACCACTTCACCTAACCCACAGTGCCTGTTATTGGTTGTGGGAGGAAGCCCCACGGGCCGACCAAGGAACCTTCTAGCTGTGAGGCACGAGTGCTACCCACTGCACCGCCATGCCGCCCCTAGAGTCAGTGGCCCCACGCTAATAGACAGTTACCTGGCCACCCCTACGTTCAGTGCTGTGTAACTGGTAACGTGAAGGATCTACAGATGCAGTCATGGTGCCTTCCATTTACCTTGGAACTCCGAGGTCAGAACTGGGATTCACACAAACATCGAGTTGATCACGTTCTAGCTGCAGAGTCAGAAAAACATGACAGACGACTTCAAAATAAATGTGCATGTACTGTGTTGCATTTTGCACATGCAAACACTAGGAACATGTCCAAGGATAAAAACTGAACTGCATATAACATCATGTAAAACAAATCCAACAGAAATGATCAGTGTTCAGTCAGTTGGAGCTGGTAGTGGCCATACTGAATTATTATGCTGAGGTTTGTGGACTGCTCTGGTGTTGTGAGCTGGAATTCCAACTTCAGAGGATGTTCCATTTCAAACTTCTGACTAGGAGTTTGAAACCCGAGTACGACTGGAACACACCATCAACTCTGATGAGCTTCTTCACCCACTGAATGGAGCAGCTGATTTGATAAGTAGGCCTGAAAATTGGCTTTTGTCAGTACTTTCTGAAAATGACCATCACAGCCAGTGAGAGAAGTGGCACCTACCATTTAATGGTTTTCCATCCATCCATTTTCTACCCCTTAATCCTCG
>JAQQAE010010989.1:0-13833 GCA_029823295.1 Pseudamia nigra | reverse complement strand
AACCTCTCTTATCTTTTTAAATGGGTGAACTTGCACATTTTTACATTTCCCAATAATTATTGTCCCCACTGTAAGTATTAACTAAACAGAAAGTAGGTGCCACTGTCTCGTTCAGCCAATCAGGTCCAGGGGATGGAGCACCGAAGAAACTAGAATGCACTCATCTGAGATATAGACCTACGCCTCCTGTAGCCCTCAAGACATTATAAATGTTAATTTATTGAGCTGACTGGTGCAAACATTTAAAGAAAATATCAGCAATGAGTAATTGTGTAAACTGTTAAGGTCAGTAACTATGATTGATGTATTTTTTTACCTTCAACATATAGTTTAGCAGAACAAAAAATGCAGAAGAAGCCAAGTAAAATTATGGTCAGTGACTTCAGTTTATGATTATATGCATGCTGTTACTGCCTATTGTCTTTACCAAAATTATATCTATTTATAAATTGTGGATTTTAAAGATCTTAGTATTAAATCTAATGGGTTTGTTTTGAAAATGAAAAGCTGAAAGATGTTCTTCCATCATTTTAGCTTCACTTTCACTTGCTAGTGACAAGCTCCCATTGATCATGGCATAAACTATATATGTTTTTTTATTTAAGGATAAATATAAGAATAAATGCAGTTCCTGTACCAAGTTCAATGCCCCTTCCCTCATTTACATTAAATCATAAGCCATAAAGTAAATTTCAAACTTGGTAAATTAGTGACCTATTGGGACCCCTACTGGTCTTTGAGGTCAAAGCAAGGTCAAAGCTATTTGACCTTCATGGGGTGTCCAAGACCCCATTCTAACATGTGTTAAAATTTCTTGCTCCTACGTCCAATAATACAGTCACTATAGATGAAAATGTGTTTTAATCTTTCTTGACCTAGTGACCTAGACCTTTGACATTTTGACCTCAATAACATAGCCAGGAGTGGGGCATGCAAGGTCAACCCATGTACCAAGTTTGGGGGCCCTAGCACTTGTTCTCGATTTAGAGCGTGGACGGACTGACAGACAGACAAACAGATAAACACAGGCGAACTCCCTGCCCACGCTTGACTCCGTCTGTGTGGGTAATTACAGTAATATATCGTCATGAATTAATGCAAAAAGAGGGACGAGGTACAGCACAGTGGTGTGCATGATAATTGGAATGGAGCATATGGTTTCAGGTATTAAAGAATAATAAAGTGCAAGTTGCTGATTGTTTGACACAAAATGATTCATGTATAAATAAGTCACCTAAAGTGTGAATATGCGTTATAAATGAATCCTCTTATAAATATCAAAAAAGCACAACTTCAAAGACCAGACATGATGACATATTGTTTGGAATGCATATAAAAGGTACATTAATAAAAGGTGCACATTTTCATAAATCATTGTGATTGCAGCTACTCCAGGATGGGTGAAATATTTTTTAATTCCCCCACATATCCACTACACATCAGCTATTGATCAATCATTTCTTTTTTATGTTTTAAAATGCGTTCAGCCGTGCCTAAATAGTCAAGCATGCACACAAATAGGGGCGCAGAGGCACATCTATAACGCACAAATGAGCAGGAAAATGCATGAAGACACACTCAAACATTCAGAAACAGACAGAAGGATTAAAGCTTTGCAGCCTCTGGCCATTCAAGGGGAACGTGACTGTATAAGATGAACATTGTATTTGATCTGCTCCCATTCAGTCTGGGAGACAAACCATCAAACACTTTTCAAACCACACTTATACAGGCATTGCAGTACTTACACTCATTAGATTCAGTGACAATTGCACTTAAAACACTTAAAGATGGCAGTGCTTTTTCCATAGGTGGACAGTTAAATGCATGTACTGTATATTTAGTTCAAACTGGCTATCTGGAAGACCAACAAAACCCACAGTCGTCGTAAAGATTATGCATGTTTGTTTCTTTAAAGGGATGGTAAACACACGGGACCTTTAGTGTGGTAATAAAGCTTACACGAGGAGGTGAGACAGACAAGGCCAGAGTGAGCCAATGGCATTGACTGACAGACCTTTTAGTCACTCAGCCTGAAGCAGACTTATTGCTCATTGACATGAGAAGGGCAGAGTCTGCACACTTAAAACACTCATTATCGGAAATGCCAGTAATTAACATTTTCTGTACAGCCACACGCCTTCTCTTTGGTCACCAGCTTTCATTTAATGGCAGGTAAACACACATAATGTACATCCTCAGCAAGCACGCCTTATTTACCTAAATTAAGTTTAAAGCAAGTATTTAATGTTGGTTCGCTTGATGAAACTAAACTGCAAATTGATTCCTTGAATAGAAAATAGACAAACCATGATATAGGCTTGATCTCAGAGGTTCTGTTGGGTTTACTCTATGTATATTCTTGAGGTTTCAGGTTTGAATTGAAGCACCTAGAGATAATCCTGCATTATGATTGGTGCTATGCAAGTACAGTTGAATTGACTTGAACTGAATATAGTATATTTTCTGCAGTTTCATGGCGTAAAAAGTTTATGTAAATTGACCAAATGCAAACAGTTGTACTTAAAGTTTGACTTGTATTCTCAAAACATACAAATAAAAAGTACTTCCTCATGTTTTTTTAATCTTTCTTTGTGCACATTTCAATTAAGCATGGAGCAAAATAAAAAATAATAATGTTTAAACTATAAATAGAGAGATAAAAAAGGTACATATATATATATATATATATATATATATATACCTAATACACAATAACACAATAATCATCATTATCTGAACAGTTTTGTTACATGCCATTGCATTTGACACTGATTTAAACACTTTTTTTGTATTTTCTTAATCCCTGGGGCAACAAACAATACAGTTCCTTTCATTCCTAATATCACTGAGGCAAAGTATCTCTCTTTGTTGAAGATAATCTCTAATCAACCAGCAGGAGAAATTCCACAGAGCATCAGAGATAATATTGGTGCATAATAACCTTCTGATGAGTGTGAATTAGTTCCATGGCTGTGATTTTCATTAAATCCTTCAGGTGTACCGGAGAAGCCAGAGATCGATGGCCTGACAAAGCCCGCCTTGGAGGGAGACCAGATCACTTTGACCTGCATTACCCAGGGTAGCAAACCCGCTGCTGACCTGCGCTGGTTCAGGAATGAAAAGGAGGTCAAAGGTACAGAACATCTGCTTTGTGTAGCTGTGTGTTTATGTCATATTCAGTCTACGGTTTATCTGCAGTCAGCAACAGCGTCCTTGTGTGAATCAACTCCGTATGTGAGACATGTCAGATGTGGTAGAGGCTGGAAGACTTCAACCCTAAAAGGGATCAGAATTTACAGTATCATAGGGTCATGTTACATACGGTAATCAAGCCAGTAAATACTGCGTTTTATTCCCACACTGTCTTACATTTACAGCTCCAGATCAGAAAATGCTGGGACAGTATGGAAAAATATGAATAAAAATAATGCAACACTATTAAAATTTACTTGAAATTTTATTTTATACTAAACAGTATGAACAAGTTTTGGTAGTTCTGTTAGGTTTACTCTCTGTATAGTCTGAGGTCTTGGCCTTGAATTGTGAAGCGCCTAGAGATAATCATCAATTATATTTGGCGCTATACAAATAAAATTGAATTGAATTGAATACTTTTGATAATTTTTGGTGATTTTGTGGCTTAATTTGTTGACTTTTGTACAATTTTGTTGGTTATTCTGTTCATTTTTTTAACTTAATTGATCATTATCATTATTATTATTATTATTTTGACTCTCATGTTGCTTAATTTGTTAACTTATAGTTTATTCATTTGGTACACTGTCCTGTTTATATTTTTCATTTTCATTAATTGACTTATTTTTTGTCAATTTGTGCTTATATTCATTTTATAAGTTACCTACTCTGCACAGTTTTGTTAATTGTCTTACTTGTTTTGTCATTTTTTTCCTCATTTTGTTGCTCAGTTTATTCATTTTGTTAAGTTACTTGATTAATTGTTTTCATTTAATTGATTATTGTGGTAATTTTTTTCATTTCAACCTGTTTTACTCCTGCTCATCCAGGTGTAGCCAAACTAGTGGAAGTACTCTTTTTCATCACAAATGTAGAGTAACTGAATAAAAGTATCCTTCAAAACAGCTACTCTCAGGAGAACTTTTAATGGTAAAAACTAGTCACATTCATGCAAAGGAGTAAATGTACTTGAGTACTACCCACCTCTGTTTGTAATTGTACAGCCATTCCTTAACTCTGGCTCTGGAAAACATACAGAAAAAAATCTTACACTCCGATTATTCATGGTGTGTCATATGGATCCTGAGTGTTTGTGGTTTTATCTGCGATGAATAAATGACATATCCTGTGCTCATGATCTAGGTTAAGGCATGCATCCTGTGAACTGTGCTCTTCAGTAAATTCACTATAGTGTGTAAATATCCCGGTCCCCTCTTATCTTTTTTGAGGAGCAGTGTTTTTGCACATTTCAATCGTTTTCTCACACACTTGATGACAATGTTGCTTTGAGATCCATCTTTTCTCCCGACAGAATCTCATCATGGATGCACGTTTTGTACCAAATCATGTTCAAAATCACTTGTTCACGTGATGCATTTGAAATTGTAATGGTTTTGGTTGATTTTAATGTATTTTTAATCCTTCTAGTATGTAAGTGGTTTAATATTTTCTAACTAAATGGCATTGGAATATTCGTACTACCTACTCTATAAAGAAATGCAAGTCAAGGTAAATTTTAATAGTTAGTTTGGGATTTTCCATACTGTTTGACCTTTTTATGCTTTGCGGTTGCATAAGCAGCAGTGGTTTCATTATTTCAGTTTTAAAAAATCATTCATTAACACATATGAACGAGACTCAAGGCTCAAGTCTTGTCACGAACCAGTTTAATGCTTTTTTCAAAAGTCATGGAAAAATAAATTTGAAAATATTTATTTATCCTTAAAAGTATCTCATTTATGCAAAGAAGTCAATTATTCATAAGACTGGCAAAATGAAACTTTCCAGTGTGGGCGTTTTAACAGGGTGTTTTTGTTCTGAACAAGTTGTTTCTAATAGAGCGGATTCAGTGCGTGTCCTCTGGCCTCAGACTGATGCATTAACCTCCCTTGTTATCAGAAGTCTGTTCCAAATCACACTGACTGGACTCCACAACTCATTTACAGCTTCTGCTCTGTTCTACTTGATGAACCTCTTGCTTTGTAATTGTTTGAAGGCAAGAAAGAGACAGAGAGAAATACAAATGATATTGTTAAAAATGAACACGGGACATGAAATGATTATACAATTGCTTTTGAGGAAAAAGAAAAACAGATGCAGCTCCGTATCCAATAAAATTCATAACCCAGTAGGACAGACTGTCACAGATCATCAGCACTGTTGCAGAACTTTGATGAAGGTTTCAGTGCTGTTTGACAAAGCAGAATAAAGGTACATAACAAAATGCAAATTATCCTCTTCTAATTTAAATCACTGCAAGTTTAAACAAAGAATAAATTGACAATCAAAGATTTCCTTTTTTTGTAGCTGGCAAAACACTAAGCAGGTTTGAGACGACACTGTCATAATCTTTGTTTAACCCAGCAGATCACTGAAACTCTGTAATGAGAGTAGCAAGCAGCCAGGTGTTGCACATCCTAAATGCCCAATTAAATGTTGTAAAGTTTCCTTCATGAGACGTATTTAAGATGCACAAAACATAGCCCTGAGTTAATTTCACCACTTATACAAAGGTTTAATAAACACAAATATAGTGTCAGCCAAAGCATGCATGATTTTTTCTTATTAACTTTGCATATTAATACATTTTGTAATCAGTTTCTCTGCTTCTTTTTTTTACCTCGCATACAGTACACATTTCTTTCCATTCTTGCAGCATTTCTTTAATTTGCTACATTTGAAGTATGTCTCACAGTTCGCACATTGCCCAAGTAATTTCTGGGTTTCTGTTTGATTGCAACTGAATGAACATAAGTTTTGTTTTTGCATCCACAAACCCCAGTTCCAAAAAAATTGGGATGTAAATAAAGTCAAAATAAAAACAGAATTCGATGATTGGCAAATCTCACAAACCCATATTTTATTCCCAACAGAACATAAACAAAGTATTAGATGTTGAAACTGAGACATTTTACCATTTCATAGAAAATAGTAGCTTGCTTTGAATTTGATAGCAGTAACACATTTCAAAAAAGTTGGAACGGGGGCAACAAAGGGCTGGAAAGGTAACTGGCACAAATCGAGGACAACCCGTAACAGGTCAGTAACATACCGTAATTGGGTATAAAAGGAGCAACATAGTCAAGTAAATTCTAGAATATAAAACAAGCACAAATGAAGAAAATAAGCAACAAAATAAGTTAAAATGAAGAATATAATCAGGTAAATTAAGAAAAATTATCAAATTATTCAAGTCATGAACTAAATCAGCAACAAAAACTGAAAAAAAAGCTAAATAAGTAACAGAACAAGTAAATGTAAACACATTAAAGCAACGAAAGCAGAAAAAAATAATAACAATAATAATAATGTAAGTTTAATAAAATGAGCAAAATAACCAACAAAAGTGAAGCAAAATCAACAATATTAGCAATAAAAATGACCAAAATACCTGCAATATATTACACTGTAATGAATTGCACATTATGAAGCAACCCACTACTTGAGTAGTTTTGTAAGGGATACTTTTTTATTCTTTCTCAAGTACGTATGTGCTTGAGCACTTTTACTTCTACTTGAGTCAGTATAATTATAAGGTAACAGTACTTTACTCGAGTACTGTTTCTGCCAAACTATTGTATATTGATTCGATAAACACAAAGTCTACAATTGGAGATGGGTGTATTGTTTCAAAACCACAAACCAAGTTCTATTTAATTTGTAAGGTATAATATTATATTGCAATTAATGTAAACAACTTTTTTTGCTCCTTGCTGCCCTTCTGGAAATATGAACAACATAGAAACAGTATATACCGTACTAATGTGGGTGATATGCTCCTTACAGGTTTCTTGTGTCTCTGTGGGTGTTTATTGCGTTTCCCAGTGGCCCTGTGCTAAGAGAAAAGCTCCCCGTAGGGTAAATGGAAATCTAGCCAGGACATAATGTTCTTTTCATTTACCACAGACAGTTAGCAGGTAGTCTGGGTTTCCTCTGTGGTTTGCAGTTACCGTGGCCTCCAGAGGATACGCTTTCTCATTAAGGGCGGATTCTGTAATTCTCCTTTTAACTCTGCACATGACTATCTTTAAATCAGGTCTTGTGCAGTTTGATACACGTATGTTCCTTAGTTTGGCAAGGGATGAACAATTATTTACCTAGAAAGGACTGTTAATGTATAAATGTTCATTACTGCATGAAAATTCATACTGTAATTGATCATAATATGCTGAGAAGATTGATTGATATAAATATTGCACAGTAAAAAAAAAAAGCTAAAATATCAGAATAGCAGCATGCATAAGTACATCAGTGGTAAGAAATCAGTGTTTTTCATCTGACGGAGAAGTCCTTGGCAAAATTGTCCCAGAAGACAAAGCGGAACCTTGAGACTTTATACAAATGTCAGATTAGAAGATTCTTGTCAGATTTGCTATTGGAGCTGTCAAGAATTTTCATCAGAGGTGATGTTTCAGCCCTCACTGAATCAACTGAAAAGCTTTCTCCGAGTCTGCCATTACACCCTTTCTACCTGAACGTAAGCCCAGACAGCTCAGCTCTGCTATCGCGCATTAGAGTTTCCCAGGGTCCGTATAAGCAGTGAGATAAGCTCAAATCAATGCTGGCTTTCCACACAGTTTTAAGTACACGTCATTGTACTTTTTCATTTAGTTGGCTGTTGTACAAAGACAGTATTGGATCATATTTATTCAGGCATCGGTCCGAGGTAATCAAACGTACAGACAGCTCGAGATTCATAAACATCTACATCAGAGGTCAAAATTATTAGCCCCCCTATCAAAATCTTGTCCTTTTTCTGTTTTTTTTCTTATTTGCTGTTTAAGAGAGTGCCACAGCTCTAACAGAGCATTGCAGAACTCTGTTAAAACAGCAGTAGATCAGGAGGTAGAGCCGGTCGCCCAATAACCAGAGGTTTGTCGGTTCGAACTCTGCTCCATCCCCTCTGCTGTTGTGTCCTTGGGTGAGACACTTCACCCCCCTTGCCTTGTGTGAACGTGAATGAATGTTAGGTGGTGGTCAGTGTAAAGTTGAGTTATCTTTATTATTTGTTCTCTGCATTTGACCTGTCCCCAAGGAGCTGTGGGTAGCTACCGTCTAATATCCAGGGAACATTTGGAGGTTAAGGATCTTCCTCACAGGCCCACAGTAGTGGTGATGAGGGAGAGGACAGTTGGCAGCTTTCACCTTCCCCACCCAAATCTCCTGCCCGTTCGGGCATTCAGACCAGCAACCTTCCGGTCACGGGCTTGTTTCTCTAGCCTCTAGGTCAGAGGTTTTCAACCAGTGGTCTGCGACACCTCAATACCTATCAATACCTCAATACCTATCCTCATACTGAACAATACTGGTGCCCAGATTGCTTCTTAGTCAGAATGGTGGTCCCTGGATCAAAATCAGTTGAAACTCCTGCTCTAGGCCACCATTGCCCCAAAGCAGTTATTTCAGGAAAACAAAAATGGCCAATATCAATATTATTAACCCTCAGATGAACTGACCATTTTTTACCTCTTTTTCTGAGTAATGGTCAAAGTGTGTGGACTGAAGTTAAAACTGAACATTTGTCCAATTGTCACCTCAGAAAGGATTCGGGGCATCACTTGTAAAAGCGTCACGTCAAAAACAAAATAAATAGGTTTAGATTTGAGCTGACAGATTGTTGACAGACATAAAGCAGTAGAAAGATATGCAACATTATCAAAGTGTTTCCAAGTATCCTGAACTGGAGTGAGAAGCCTGGGAAACATTTGGAAAATATATGAAATTTAAATTAATTCAAATGTATTCCACTCAGTTATTATTTGTTTCTTTTGATATAAAAAGTACATATGCTCACGTTAATTTACTGTGACTTATGTAACTTTGAAATTCAGACTAGCAGCCTGTAAAAATTGAAGAAAACATTTCCTACTAATTAATACCTTGTGTGTTCTGACAGCTTCAAGTCAGTTTTTAATTAGCAGTTTATTGACCAGTAACTGTCATGCAGGCTTCACACACATCATGGACCTGTACTTTCAAACAGTTTCTTGTGATTGAAGCTCGCACATTTATTTCTCACCATGGCACCGTGTGCACTTTTGACACTAATTGGTCTACGATTTTGTGGTTAGGAGGTGGTGTGAAATATTATCTGGACACAGTCAGATGGGCTAGTTATACGTGACAGTGTTGGTGTGCATGTTTTTGTGTGGATATTTATGTCAACACTGTGGGCAAAATCAAATTAAAGATCAAAAACATTCGGACTTTTTCTTTTGAGTGTATGTTTGACTACTATCTTGTATGAAGCGCTGCAAGATAACTATATGTAAAAGCATTCAAACTGAAAGGGCAAGACATGGTAATGCACAGATATATGCATATGTGTAGGTGAGTGCATTTTAAACTGTTCTTTTTCCTGACAGGATTTGGGGTGTGTTCAATGTGAAAAGCCATCTGATTGTGGGCGACAATACTGGGAATAAATGACAATTGTGACATATTGGTGTGGGATCTGGGGGAAAATAGAAGATTATATTACCGCCAGAGCCACTGGAGCAGTCCATCACCCATTCCCATGCAGTTAACGGACACCCGATGCTTAGCGCGTGTGCGGGAATGTGGATATATGTGTGTCTGTGTGAGCAAAACAGACAGATGGAGCAGACAGGCTGTATGTAAGGACATAAGCTCGTGTGTGGAATGGAATCCAATATTCTTATTTCTGAGTCTCTTTGTCCCTCAGATCCCCTCAGCCCCCACCCAGTAATGATATATTTCTATCTCAGTTACACACCATAACCCATAGAGATCTCTGCCAATATCACCACATGTAGCACTTGTTTACACACCAGTGAAGCAGAGGGAGCAGTGAGGGGACCATGCAAGGCAGAGATGAAATGAATATTTATTTCAAATATGGGTGGGGGTGTATGCTATTGGACTAGTATTATCATACTCTCTGACCTAAACTGTAGAGGTTATTGCTTCATCATGTTGCACGATTGCTCTATTCCAAAGGGGTTTAAGGAAAAAAACAGAGATTTGATTTAAAATCGCCTGCGGTCACATCCCGATTCTATTGTCAAACTTGTTAGTCAAGGACAAGGAACTATTACTGCAGACATACCTTGCACTATTTCAGGTCATGTGCAACCCATGTGCACTGCCTTTTCAATATGTTATCCCTTAAGTCTACCAGTTCACTGAAGAGTTAAGCAATGATTGAACAACCTTTTGAAACAGAGCCACTATTTCTTCATTTATGGGTAATTGTCCTTGACTAAAATGAGTGAGAACAGAATAAGGTGGCCATCGTTATTCTAAGGTTTTCCCTGGAAAGATCCATTGTGGAGAGTGAAGAGGCAATAACTCCTCCAGCTTATTTCAAACAGGATGATGTTGAAGTTGATTCGACTGGTATTGACATTGTCTTCACCAAGTTTAGGGATTTAAAGAAGTTTTCTAGTTTAAAAAATTACATTTCAGTCCTTTCAGCATTGTTAGACAACCTTGTGCACAATTTTAAAAGTATGTGTTGGGACTACATTTATAGTATCCAGCTCCCTGGGGTGGTGTAGATCAATGACTATTAAAGATGTAATTTCAAGATGGCTCCTGCAAGTCACAGTGGCATGAATAAAAGATGCCAAAGTCACACACAAAAACACAAGCAGGACACCTCTACCCTGTGTACAGACGGAAAAAGATTCCCTTGAATGTGTTGAAATCCATCCACCAGTATGCTCGCTTTATGTTACATCTATAATATTCATCAGAGGTGGGCAGAGTAAACAGAAACAGTCCTCAAGTAATAAGTCTAATTTGACTCAAGTAGAAGTAGAATTATTCATGAAAACAAGCATGTGAGTTAGAGTAAAAAACTATTTAAATAGTGAGTTACTTCATGGGATTTACTACAACCTAATATCTGGCCTTTAAACAGGTATTTTGGCTTTTTTTTTGGGATTTTGTTGATTTTTGCCTTATTTTGTAATAGATATATACTTTTCAACTTGATTGTTTTGTTTCTGTTATTTTTTTCCAATGTTGTTTATTTTGTTCATTTTTATTTATTATTATTATTTTATTTATTTTCATAAATCTGCAGTTTCAAATGACCAGATGTCTCTTTTTGATGGATGTCTTTGTAAATGCACAAAAATCATTCAACTGAATGCTCTTATAGGCATGATGGCACCAGTCGCTGAAAGAAACTTTGCAAACATTTAACTGTGGTCCCTAAAGTCGCCCATCAGTTAAGACTGGAGCTGAGCTAGTGAGACAGGTCAGACAGGGGAGGATGCTTACAGGCTGCCAACAGGCCCAGCTCCCTGTATGCTGCATACTATAATATATCATGTCTACACCTCAGTAGAGGTTTTGTGCCAAAATGTGACCTAACAAGTGCACTGCAACTGCAAATCATCTTATAAGTGACAGACAACAACATATTCCCTCCTGTTTCTTTATTTGAACGATGTACTGTATATTTAAGTACATCCCATATATTTTGATCATTTTCATATTTATTGTCTGGCTTGTGCAAATTATTTTAAATCTGATATGGAATGCAGTTTAATGTATGTTGAGTCAGCTCTTGATTCTCTGCTAGCAGATTTAGTCATCACTGCTGTTGATGATGCTTCCACCCCCAACCCAGCCATCTTCCTCTGTGTTTTTTCCCCGTTTGTCCCTCCATCTCCTTTTCTTGAAATGTCCCTGTCGCCTGTAAATGACATAAAAGGGTCAGATTCTCACATTATTATGGCTGTCATTTCCATTTCTAATCCTCTGAGGCTCTGTCTTGGCTCACGCAAGCAGAACAGAGCTTTTAGCCTACGCCCACAGAAAGCTGCAGCGACAGCCAAGTACTGCCAAGCTATTGGTTAAGCAGAGGAGGATGTTGTTAATTAATACCATACCAAGTCTTGTCAACAGTGGAAAATACTCGCAATGAATACAAACATGGATTTTGTATTGAAGTGAACAATAAATGTGGAGGTTTTTTTGTTTCATCTTTTCCATTAGTATAGTTGAAAAGTGAAATCAACTAAACCACAATTGTTTATCGGGTTTCAAAGTGTCAAAATACAAAATGTACATTAAAATAAAACAAATTTAACATAATAGTAGCAGTACTTTAAACATACTGATGACTTACACCTCTGACAGGAGTTGTCTGGTCAGGTTTTCTACTTGCTGTATATGAAAGTGATCATTTATAATAAAAGACCTGAAGAAGTTTAATTGCTGTTGGTGTATGTTTGATTAAATTATAATGAAGCAGACACAAGTGCACATTATCAAAATTCTTATGAATATATAGCCTACTATACCTGAAAATGTAGCTCTGCTCTTACACAAAAACCAACTGAATTTCACATTTGCACAAAAACAGTGAGTCACATGGATGACAGTTGTAAAAGCACTGCTAAAATGTAGTTCATCACAAACGTTACAGTTGCATTATCCTTGAACCCAACTCTTGAAAAAGTCTTCCAGCAAATCTCACCTTCTCACCTTCTAATTAGGTACCAATTGCCAAGTTTCCCACTTTGCACATCCTTTCCACTTCCGTACGGGTAAGATTCATTGCACATTGCACTTGAGTACTTCACAGGAAATGTTGCAGCTTTAGTGCAGACATTTTGCTCTTTTTTCAACGTAGTCACCTAAAGATTTAGTGCTAATGCTAATGATACGGTGGCGCTGAAGCACCTATAAAGTGCAGCAGCTAAGCACAATTTGCTTTCATTTTACATCAGAGACCCAAGTGTTTCAAGTGTTTCTTGGCACATTATTGCAGGTGTTTAATTGTCTAGTCTATAATGTAGACTACAGAGGCTACAAAAAATGAAATGCTGTGGAATTTTGCCTGTTTGCATAGTAGCAACACACCCTGCAGCATAAATACAATGGCCTCATGTGTAGCTTTTAAATGAGTCTGTGAGAGTTTGATGCACGCAGTTATATCTGCATGGTCAGATGGACAAAGTCGAGAAAAATTATACTTAATAGCAGGCTTTGTGTGGTGAAGTAATACATCATTAATGTCCTGTTGTAAAAAAATACACCTGCTTGTGAGCTTAGCAGAGATGAATCAAATTTTAAAGTATTTTTGGTTGGCTTCAAATCAACACACTAACAATAATAATATTTGTCTGTGCTTGAAAAGTGATGTTCCTTAAGAGGGGCCTCTGGACCACATGATGATAATATAATGTATTTTGCAGCAGTCAGTTTTGTGCTGTTACTGTGGCTCACACAGAGGCAATCATAGTTTATTCAAGACAAGAGTCTAAATGAGTCCAGCTGCTTAAATCACAGAGTACTAGAACTCTATTCTAAGTGAGTTTGTCATCCACTTTAACCAGTGCTCTTTCAGTGCTGAGTGCTTTTTTACAATCACAAAAGTCCAAGATTCAGAAGCCTTATGACATTATTGTAGGCTGTCTTAGCGTACCCTTTTTGTCTTCCTTGGATTGATTCACTGTTGTTTTGTTCATTTTGATTTATTGTAAGCTGTCTCTTCCATCACTGCACAAAGCTAAGGAGCCACTGGAGGAGGGATAAAGAGTCCTGTTGCAGACCCCTGATCTAGTTGTAGTGCTAAAGAAATTACCGTAAAATTCACACTATAAGCCGCGGCTTTTTTCACACATTGCCGACCCTGCGGCTTATACAGTGATGCGG
>JAQQAE010010987.1:0-13833 GCA_029823295.1 Pseudamia nigra | reverse complement strand
TCTTCCTATACCTCTGTCTTAAACCTCCCTTCTTCTCTCTCTCTCCTCTTCTCCCTCCTTCTCCTTCTTTCTCCATCTTCTTTCTGACAGACAGGCAGGATGAGAGTCTATGGAACCTGGAGTTCTTATGCAACGATGATGGAGACAGAATATCATCATGGACAAGTATTAAATAGGATGAAATGCAGAACTCTGATTGGTTTGTTGTACATTATGCAAAAAACAGTCCCACTGATGACTAAGCGGATAAATTCCACTTAGACATCCAAAATAGGGCCCTAATGCATCGCCTTCAATCAGGGATGTCCCAACCTGTCTAAAATATTGGAGATTGAATGTGGTAGTTTTTGGTAGAAGATTCTGCAGTGGCTTCAAACATGTGCTTAGACTGGGTTTTTTTAAGCTGCAGAAGAAACATGTCAGACCCCCTCCTGTAGATATAACTGGCTCTTTCTGAAGTACTGAGAGCACAATGATTCTCATTCTCAGATGATTATAAACTAGTAGAAATATAATGGTGCATGTCATATTCCTTCTCTGCAAACAGATCCCTTTAGGTTTTGAGGTTTAAATAAAGTTTTGGTGTAAAAAAAAGAAGTTGTGAAAATATAAAGGAAAAATGCAAAGGCAACGTATTTTTCAGGGAAGGCTTTGAAGACGATGCCAAACCACATTCTGCACATGTTCCAACAGCATGACCACAGGTGGATAGTACTCAAGTACATTTATGTAGCTGCATGTGCTTGAGTAATATTTCCCTAGAAATGTACTTGTGAGAATAGTTATTTCACAGAATACTTTTTCAGGGTCCCCACTTTTTTCTTAAAGTTATTTTCCAGGACTTTTCCAGGACCTTTTCAGCTGCTTCAGTATGACAGACAAGTTATGACACTGTACACTAATACGTCCTACATATGTACCATGTTCACACTCACAGACGGACACCAGCAACACTCTGCAACTGAATGACACCAGATTTGTGATTTTTTGGGGGGAAAAAAGTATGGGATCTGAAAAGTGGCTAAAAAAAATTATCAAAATAATAAAATAAATTAACAAAAAATGTACAAAATGATACCAAAATGTTATTTAAAAAATCAACAAAATGAGAAAAATGGTCAAAATAATCAAGTAAGTTAACAAAAATGAACAAAATAATACTAAATGTAACCCAAAAAACAATTAAATAAGCAACAATAATTTTCCAAGACAACTTGGGTTTTTCCAGGACATTTGTTTTTTTTTTTCTCATTTTCCAGATGTTTTCCGTGACTGGAAAATTGGTCAATCATTTTCCAGGTTTTCCAGGATGAGTGGGATCCCCGTTTTTACTCTTATTCAGTTGCATTCATGGTGAAAATAATGCTTCTACTCAGTTACATTTGGCCACAGCTCAATGAGTAGGAGTAAAATGAACAGAAAAAATAAAAGAAAAAAAACAGGAAATCAAACAAAAGAACAAAGGTAATAAAATAATCAAGTAACCTAACAAAAAACAAATAAAATAATAACACATCAATGAAACAAACAGCAAAATGAGCGGAAATGCGGAACAGAAAACGAAGCAAATTAATATAAAGTGGGGGGAAAAAAAAATCAATAAATGCAGAATAAAATGAGGGAAAAAAAATAGCAAAACAATCAAGTAAATTAACAAATTTGATTGAAACAATCAATTAAATTGAACAAAAAGATACAAAATACACAATAATGATCAAAATAATCAGGGAAATAAGCAATAAATGAACAAAATAAGCAACAAATCTTGCAATAAGAAAATTTAGAGCTTATTCAAGCATTATTACTCAAGTAGTTGTTTTTATAAGTACTTCTACTTCTATTTGACTTGTTAATATTTTGATGCTACAGTACTTCTACTTGAGTACTGTTTCTGTTCTCTGCCTGGAAATGGAGTTGTAAAATGTCATTTCATAGCAGACAATGGATCTACTAATTAATGAACCGTTTACTACTACAGTTTGTGATAACTGTGTATGTGAGCTGTAATGTGTATATTTAAAGGACCCACACTGTGCAAATCCATGTTTTTTTAGGGTTTTTGAGGTTCTAGCATTTGTAGTTCTGTTGTTTTTGTCGTATACATTGACTTTACTGCACTTTAAACTGTGCTCTTAATTGCACTGCTTCACATTTTTATTAGTATGCATTTTTATTTTTATCATGGTGTATTGCCTTTTTTATAGAGATTTTATCTTATAGTATTATCCTATCTGTCAGGCCTGTCAACTCAGAATTTTTTTTGTCTTTTAAATGTTTTATAATAGTGTCACATAAATTTTGTTGTAGAAATTCTAAAAAAATTCCTTTGTCCTTATGCTGAGATTTTAGGTTTATATAAAGGCTGTGACGTAAAAAAAAAAAATAAAAAAAATAAACAGTAAAAATATGAAAAAACAAGCTGTTTTAGGATTTTGCAACCAATCATTCATTAGACCTGATCCCTGGACCCAGCAGTCCTCTAAATTTGTAATTTTAGAATTAACATTTTAAAACATCATAAAGTTACAACTGCTCATATTGAGCTCATATTAGCCCTGACCCCTTGAGCCAACTGTCAATATATTTTTTTAATTGTTACATAAGAACTGTATTATTCTAGGTTTCAGTTTTGTGGGGATATCCAGTTGTGTTTGTAATGTCTAATGCTATTAAAAGATTTGCAAAACTATAAAATAAACAGTGTTTTTAAAAACTGTATTATTCTGTGTTTGCAGTACTCTTGTTTCAAACAATGATCGGGGATCACCTTGTGAATAACCTATGGTTCAACCAATCAAAGATTTTTCTGATGAAAAGTGGGCGGGAACAACACCTCACAGTGAAAACAGTGTAGCAGAGTTACAAAGAGGCCCTTGACAAACCAAATGAACACTGTTGCAGTCTATAAATAAGTGTTTAAATACAGAAAAAAAAATTTAAGGTCCCATACTGTGAAAATGCATCTTTATTAGGCTGTAAGGTCTGTATAAAGTCTATGTACAATAAAACCTATAACAATATAAACTTTGTCAGTACTGTCAAAGTAAAAACAAGCCGTTATGAATTTTCCTCACCAATCACAGTCAAAATAAATTCACTAGTCTCACCCTTATGAGAGAGCAGAAGTATAAATATGTCAATTTTAAACATCAGAGGTCAGAACCAATCACCCTTACAGACATTTATAATGGGCAGTACTTACATATTCTTAAATGTTACGATATGGGACCTTTAAATGCAGTGCTTTACTCTCAGGATAGACAGTTCAAGCTGTAGGCAATTCATAAATTTCCTTATGGACTGCAGTGTTGCACTTCGACACTGCAAACAAAAAATTGACACATGCAGTACTGTGCAAAAGTCTTCAGCCACCTTAAATTTGTGGTTCAAACCGATTATAATAACCTTACACATGCATTTCTCAGTCACAACAGAACCAGAATACATAAACGCTTCAGAGTTTTTGCACAATAAAGTATTAAGTTTTACCTCCCTTTGCATTTAAAATGTTTTGAACTGTTCAGGGCCAAACATATGAGATTTAGTGACTTAAATCAGGTGTCTTTCAACACATATCAAATTGTTCTTATTATTTGTTCTACCTTTAACTACAGGAATGGACGTCACACGACGTGGATTTTTCCTTTTTGAAGCCATTTGCCTCTGATGTTTATGTGTTTATACTGTGCACATGTTTTCTGCAATTTTATTTACAATCCAAAAAGACAACAAAAGCTAAAAGTTCCACACCTACACTGATTTTAACAAAGTTTATTCATTTTTGTGCATATGTATGGTCATTACAAACTTAATAATGACATAAGACAGGACAACAAACCTTTTGCACTGTACTGTATTATGCACAGAAAGGGAATATATTGTACATAATATGGTGTCTGCTAATACAAATAATACAAAATAATAATGCTTAATTATATATTTTGTGTGGAAAAACAACATTTATTGGAGAGGGACCTTCAGACTATTATGCACCTACATGTACCACAGATAGAACCTAAGCCTCCAGGAAACCAAGTTACATCCCTGGATAACGACTTTATCCCTTTCATGCATGAATTTATTAAAAACACGTTCATATTTTATACTTTTATAATTGCATGACCTTTTCAGCATTGTGACACTTCCTAACAATCTTTAAAATAATGTCACCTATTTTGAGCTGGTAGTGGTAGAAAATGGGTAAATTGCACCCGTCAGGTCACATCAGTTTCATGATTATGCTTTAGCTACTATTTGAGAATGTTTTAAAACAAACTTATGAATCAACCACACAGGTTGTAGTATTTTTGTATGATAGTGGTCTATACAAGGCTGTTGCAAATAGTGTGGCTTTAATCTGTGTAACTATACTGCCCTACAAAGGCAAAATGCAGTAACTCAGCAGTGAAATACAGAAAGAATACTTGAAAGTTTTGGTTTTGGTTGTTTTTGTGTATTTATTTGTTCAAGTATTTTCTTGATTGTTTGACTTATTTTTGTTCATTTTTCTTCTTTTCGCATCTAACTTGGTTCATCTATTTGATTATTTTGTTGATTTTTCTTCTTTTTGCATCTAATTTGGTTCATTTTCTCAATTGGTTTGTTCATTTTGCTTTGCATTTTGTTAATTTTTCCTCTGGTTTTGTTCACTTTTATTCATTTTTTCTTATAAATTTGTACCCATTTCCTTTGTATGTTGCTAATTTCCAGATTATTTTGTTCATTTTAAGTCACTGCTCACTGACTTTGTTGCTGTCAGTTTGCCTTTGTAGTGGACTCCTTTAACATTAAAATGAGGCTGATTTCACCTTAAAGCTAACCTTGCTTTATTAAAATGATACTGTGCTTCAAAGAGATACATTTTAGTCTAAATTATTGAAAAGAATTAGTGCATGTCCTGCTAAACGTGTTCCTTTTCTCGTCTGTCACTCATTCAAACATGGGCCCCTGCACAAATAGTACATTCAAAAAGAGATAAACCCTCTGAAAGTAAACCAGAATGTGTCACTGACCTGCAAAATTAAAAGCCACCTCCACAAATATATACTGATGTTCTGATTTGATGTGGATGACGAGCCCTTAAGGTGAAATCTGGAGAGTTGTTTTTGTGTTTCGGCACTGAGGTACATCACAAAGTGAGCAGAACTGTTCTAAAGACAATCATAAGCAACGTGTCAAATCTCATCGTGCTATAATCTGGAAAAAAGTCCCACTTTGTTGTTTCATTTCCACAGGCCATCTGTCAGGACAGCGCACAAGGAGATGCTGTCACTAATAACTCAATGCTGCCACCTTGTGTTAGAAAAAAATCATGGGCTAAATCAAAAAAAGACGGAGCAACATGCAGTTCTTGAAGGTCTGGTTAATGTGTTAATAGACATTAACCAGACCTTAATGTGTTAATAGTGTTATTTACAGGATGAGTAGAGTGTATAAGTGTGTGTTTTCTTGATTGGTTGGTATATTTTCTTCACTGAGTTGCTTATTTTTGCTAATTTTGTTCATTTCTGTATACTTTCCTTATTATTTTGCCCACTTTTTCCTCATTTGTTTGGTTATTTGGTTCATTTTCTGCCTATATACTTCATTTTTGTTAATTTTTCTTGATTATTTGGTATATTTTTATTCATTGCATTGCTTATTTTTGCTCATTTTATTTAAGTTTTTCTTGATAGTTTTTGTTAATTTTTGTTTATTTTTTTCTTGATAATTTTTGCTCATTTCTGTTTACATTGCTGATTATTTTGCCCAGTTTTTCCTCATTTGTTTGGTAATTTGGTTTATTTTCCACTTGTATAAAGTACTTCATTTTTGTTGATTTTTGTTAATTATTTGGAATATTTTTCCTTTTTGCATTGCTTATTTTTGTTCATTTTATTACATTTTTTCTTGATAGTTTTGTTCTTTTTTGTTTATTTTTTTCTTGATAATTTTTGTTCACTTCTGTTTAGTTTCCTGATTATTTTGCCCAGTTTTTCCTCATTTGTTTCTTTATTTGGTTCATTTTTATGTTCATTACATTATCTTTTCTTAATTTTTGTTGCTATTCTTGAGTATTTTGTTTATTTATACTAATATTCCTAATTATTTTGTTCATTTTTTATTCATTTTCTTGATTATTTTGTTTATTTCATTACTTATTTAATTCATTTTTGTTCATTTTTATTGCTTGTTTGGTATATTTTCCTTAAGTGTTGTTTATTTATGCTCATTTTATTTTTTTTCTTCATAATATTTGTTTATTGTTTTGATTACTATGCCCAGTTTTTCCTCATTTTTCCTGGTTATTTTTTTCATTTATTTCACATTTTCTTGCTTTGTTTGTTTATTGTTGTGCATTGTCTTGATTATTTTTCTTTATTTTTGTTATTTTTCTTGAGTATTCTGTTTATTTCTACTGATATTCTTAATTATTTTGTTCATTTTTTATTAATTGTCTTAGTTATTTTGTTAAGTTTTGCTCATTTTTTATTATTATTTTGTCTGCACCTTTGGTGATAGGTTCAATTTTTTCCAGGGCCCCTGTCAGTCATGGACTTTTAGAATTGTCATACTTTTCTCCCCCATATGGGAACCCTACATGCTCCTGAAGGTGAATGTGTGTTCTATCACAAGGTGCCTACAGGTATCACAAACGAATATTTAAAGATCCCATATGTTAACACTTATATTCATATCTGTGCTGCTTTGTTGTGTCTGTGACAGGGGTCTTTCGCTCGTCTTCAGTGGCTCCTGTGGCTTTGTCCAGTGATGGAAGTAACACATTTTAATAAATCAAAAATAGGCACCAAATCAGCAAAACAAAGAAAAACTGAACCATGTACTGAATAAAAATTAAGACAAAACTGATTACATGATCTACAAAATAATCAAGAAAATGGACAAGATCTAACAATATAATAACTTAAATGAATTAACAAAAATGAACAAAAACTAAAAAAACAAAAAAATAAGAAAATTATTATCATCTAAATATTAATAAAATAATTGAGAAATTACTACCAAAAAAATCACAAAAGTGATCAAAAAAATCATTTGAATGAAAATGGAAAGAACATTCAAACATGAATAAAATTATAAATAAAATAGTCCAACAATGAACAAAATAGTAAAGTAAATTATAATAACCAAGAACAAAAATAAACTAAAATAATGAGGGAAATAATCAAAAAAAAAAATTCACGGTAACAATCAATGACATGAAACAAAATTCACAAAAATTACCTGTAAATAAATAAAATAATTTAAAAACTGAACAAAACGTGAAAACTAATAACTGCAAGATGGACCAAATATTCAGGAAAATGAGTGAAAAATGAAAAAAAATCAACAAAATTAACAAGAATAAATTGATGTTAGATGTTGCCAGCTACAGCGTGTGTCATATGTCACCTGGTATGTAAAGGGTTTGAACATTTTTTGTGGCTCTAGACACATATTTTATTTCTGTCCAAAAACAGCTCTTTAGGTTGTAAAGGTTGCTGACATCTGGTCTATGGAAGAGTTCTGTAAGGATGCTACTCTTTAGTTTTCTGAAGGCCTGTTTGTAACTGCCACATGTGCTCTGACTTTACTATAAAGAGTTGTAACCGCCCCCCTTTTCATCAGAAAGCCCTCTGATTGGTTCATTCCCTAAGGTTTGTCTAAACACAGAATGATGCACTTTCATGGGTAATATTCTAAAAAAAAAAAAAAAAAATATGTCAGGAATACTGGCTAGTTGTTCATGGGACTAAATTTAGCTTGAATATAATTGGTTAGAACTCTTAGGGTGTAGGTTTTGTGTATTTTCATTTTATATTGTTAAAACAGATCAATCTTTTAGTTTATTTTTGTGTATTTTGTTTATTTTTCTTGATTATTTGATTATTCCTTTGTCATTCACTTTATAAACTTCTACAGTAAAGCCAAAAACAGACATATTTTCAGCTCACCAGAACACAAAATGAAGTGTTCAAGGTTCAGATTTTCCAGGAGTATTCAGAGATGCCTGACTAAAAATGTCTCCCTCCCAATGCTCAAAAGACGCCTACACCCTCGCATTGTACGTGGTCCTGTCCGACACCGTGCGTCCACCTGTCTCGCCATGAGCTCAGAGTTGAAATAGAGTTCAGCCAACTTGAGAATTGTTCTTGCCTTTTTCTTTTTTTTTATCAGGGGCGAGTACCATATTTCCTGATGAAATACTACAGCCGGCAAGAGATACTGCCAAGAGAGCGAGAAACAATTGAATGGGCATTAAAGATTTATGGTACATATCTGCTATAATACCAACGCAGGTGCAGGTAACTGAGAGGAGGATCTGATGACATCACTGATGTTGCCTCAGATAACACCGACATCATCAACTATGTATGGATCTGTTCAGAGATATAAGATAATGTCCAAGTGAGAGTGGACTTTTTACTGGGACAGGCTGGGGTGCAGACAGTCAGGACACAAACACAGGTCATGAAAGATGAAAAATTCATAACCCTGAACATTCAAACCAGATCTCCACACAACAGTATGCACAAATTATTATTTATTATTAATTTTTGGCAATTATGCTCCTTGTTGTTCCACATTGTTAATTTTGTTGTGTTGTTTTATTGATTATTTTCTTCCTTTTTAGATATTTTGTTGCATATACTGTATACAGTACTTTATTTTGTTTCATATTCTTAACTAGTTTGCTCATTTTTTGTAAAATTCTGTCCATGTTATAAATCATTTTGCTCACATTTTGTTTTATTTTTGATTTTTTTTTTTTTTCATTTTTGCTTATTTTGTTTGTTATACACTTTTTTTGGTTTCATTTTTTTGACTATTTTATTTTTTCTTTTAAATTTCTGCTCATGTTATATATTATGTTGCTCATGTTTTGCTTACTTTATTGCTTACTTTGCTAGTTTTAAGTGATTTTGTGGTTTGCATACTGCATTTTGTTTCACTTTCTTGAGCATTTTGTTCATTTTTTGTATGTTTCTGTTCATGTTATAACTCATTTTCTCATGTTTTGTTTATTTTATTAATTATTTTGTTAATTTTTGGCTCCAAAATGTCACCTAGGAAGTGACAACCTGATTGGCCTCAAAACAGCCCTTCAGAAACTAATGGGAGATGTCATGGTCACATCGTCCACTAATACTGTATATACAGACTATGGTTGTATGCTGGGGACACTTGTCACTATTAGACAAATGAAGCAAGGCCATACCATAGAATATTTTTGCTGCCATCAAATTCAAAATGAGCTAATATTTTCCATGAAGTTGTAAAATGTCTGAGTTTCAACAGCTGATATGTTGTTTATGTTTTATTAGGAGTAAAATATAGGTTTAAAGGATTTGCAAATCATTGCATTCTGTTTTTAGTTACATTTTATTTACATCCCAACTTTTTTGACTTGGAGATGCTGGCTTTTCTTTTCCACTATGCAGGAATGCTGTAAAATTAATCAAATGAAAAAATTATTCTTAGTTTATGTAAGGGGGTGATTATAACAGTTTTAAAATACATGTTACAGCCCCTCCCTGTCCTCCATTGTTTAGCTAACTGTATTAGCATACTGTGTTGAAAATAGCAGGGGGGACATGTACAATAACATGTATGATATAATAACATATAGCTTACCATGAACCACAACAGTTCAATGTACTCACAAGCATCACGTATCTTGCTGGATCTAATATGCTGTTTTTGTCTTGTGAGCATGATAGTGGGAATTACTTTCTTGTTGCATCCTTAACAAATTATTTAAAACCACAAATTCCTCTTCCTCTTCTTTTAGCTGCTCCCTTAAGGAATCGCAACACCAAATCACCTGCTTCCATCTGACCCTGTCCTCTGCATCTTCTCTCACACCAACCAGCTGCATGTCCTTTTTCACCACATCCATAATTCTCCTCTTTGTTTCCGCTTTGCCTCCTGCCGGGCAACTCCATCTTTAGCATTCTTCTAACAATATATCTACTATCCCTCCTTAGCACATGTGCAAACCACCTCAATCTGGCCTTTAACTTCGTCTCCAAAATGTCCAACCTGAGCTGTCCCTCTGATGTGTGTGTGTTCTGCTGTCCATCCTCGTCACTCCCAAAGAGAATCTCAGCATCTTCACCTCTGCCTCCTGTATTTTCATCAGTGCCACTGTCTCTAAACCATACATCATAGCTAGTGTCACTACCACCTTGTAAACCTTTCCTATTACTCTTGTCACACATCAAACTTTTGTCACACATCAAACTCCTGGCCTTGCAAGTTTGTTCCAGCAACTGGACTAATGTATTTTCTTGGAGACGTTTTGTTTCTTCAGTTCTGGATAAGTCACTAGGATGAGTGGCAAAACATCTTCAAGTTTCTGGAACAAACCTGCAAGCGAACTGACCTGGATGCCTGAGACCCTTCACAGATATCACATCTGACCATCCATCCACTCCACGCTGCCTGTACTTGCCTCTTCAAGTCTTTTCCACACTCTGTTGTTCTGAACACTTGACCCCAACTTGTGCACCTTCTCCAGCTCAACTCATTGTAACCTCATAAATAACAAAACCCAGTCTCTGAACTTGAATGAAATGATTTTAACTTATATTGTGATAATTACATCTAGAATGTGCCGCTGCAGGTGGCAGCAACTGACAACAGATCTCTGCATTTTCTACACTTTCTCTTAAAATGTTTGCTTGCACATGCACTTTACTCCACATTTTGGGCCTGAGGCAGCAAAACGTGGAGCTTATCAACCAATCCCACTGGATCTGAGAAGGACTCTGCCTGGTTGCGGGGCTGGTGCCAGAGTAAAAGGCAGAAGATTCATGTACAAGCCTTTTCTATCAACTACACTGATGGGCGGCGTGAACGCACTACACAGCAAAGTGGATGAAGTTGGAGGCACTGGTGAGGAGCCAGGAGGAGTTTCAAGAGGCTAGCTTCATGTGTTTCTGTGAGACATAGCTAAACAGCGACTAACCTGACTCCTCTGTTGAGTTGCCTGGATACACCATGGTTCAGTAGGACAGAGATGCCAAAAATGCCTGGAAAGTGGAGTTATAGGTTATCCTTCATCCCCACCATAAGACATCAACATCACAGCTGATGGCAAACTGAAGACATCTTAATGATTTGAACGTTCTTTCTATGAGATTGAATTGAATCAATGAATTTCCCTAAAAGGGATCAATGAAGTTTATTTATCTGCAGTTATCCCTACATCAGCTGCATACTTTGGCAGTACTGGCCAGACCTTACGTCACACGTGTTGTAGTCCCTTAACACTCACTTCTTCCATGTGATGTTTAGATCAAACGTGCATCAACACGGTAGGCCTTGGATCTATAACAATTTTGTCAGAAAGATAGGAAAAGTATTAGATAAAAGTTAAATATAAGGAAAAAATAATACTTAAAAGAAGGCTGGAATTCCTTTCAAAATGCTAAGAGGTTTCTGTTGCAGTGTGTGTTTCTGGTGGCTTTTAAAATGTTGGGAAATGAGGTAAAAGGCTTGATGCAGAGTGGAAATGTGCTCTTATCACAGATGAACACAGAGGCAGTTTACAATGAGAGGAAATGACGTGCAGTGTTTTGAATGGTGCGGGCTAACGAGCAGCTCGGAGATAACTCACCCTGATAACACGGACCATACACCCCCTAAATGTACATTTAGGGAGAACTCTGAGCTTCATGTCACCGTAATTCTTGTCACAGTAAGTTAAATCCATGCACAGCCTCTTCAACATGAAATAAATACGGTTAGTGGGGCCGGTTACGCGTAGCGTTATGTTAAAAGAGTTAACCTAGCTGATGTTAGCTAAACAAAACCTCTGGCTAACGGTAGTTACGCTAGCTGACGGACAGACTGCTGTTATCAGTAATATAATATAGTGACAACAAGATACAGGACTGTGTTTATGAATGCATTCTAATGCGTACTCGGTGAATCAATATTATTGTCATGAATCGCTGTGATATTTGCAGTTGTTGCTGCTCGTCCCGTCAGTGTTGTTCGGCTAATGATAGCATAGTAGTGGCGTTTTTAGCTGGTAAATTGACATAACATAATGTTCCACCAGATGAAATCCTAACATTAAGCTGTGCAAAAAGCAGTTTGAATGGTAATTATTGGATTTATTTCACCCCGATGGAAAACAGACCAATAAGACAATTCGGAGCTAACCTCAGACACTTTATTTGGATACGACTGTGTTGTGGGGTTCGTAATATATTTTAGTTTTATTCTTTTTCTGAGGTTTCTGAGGCACCTTGGGTTTGTTGTCTTATTTTGTTATCAAGTTGATAATGACCGTACACATGCACAAAATGAATAAACTTTACGTTAAAAGCAGTATGGGGATTGTACCTGTGAATACTTACTTTTAGGTTTGTTTTTGCAGAATTGTAAATAAAATACAGAAAGTATGTGCACAGTACTGTATAAACACATAGAAATCAGAATTAATTGACTTTAACAGGCACCAATCCATATTTAGTGTAATGTCCATTCCTGTGCCACAAAGTCACCCAAACAAAACGAACCATATGACATGTTATGCATGAAACCTGGTGTATGTGACTACATCTCATATTTTCCCAAATGGTTAATAAATTAAGTGAAAAGTGTATACTGACGCTTATTTGTGGTGAAATGTTTGTTTATATGTATCCTTTGTATTTTGGTGCTGTTGTGATTGAAAATTTATGGGTCAAAATCTGCTAGACTTTTGCACAGTACCGCATGTTCTGCATGACTACACAATGTGCCCACTATGAACAGTTTTTCCATCACAAATTAAATTTCTACAGTGCCAGCATGCTTTCACAACCAATGTTTTGTAACGGTCAGCTGTGCCATATTTGGTACATGAAGAACAGCAGTGCTGGTTATGAGAGGTTTGAAGTCATTGTTGCTCACTGTAACTACCTCTGTCATCGACACCAACTACAGCAGTTTAACTCTGTTTCCTTTACTGTTCAGTTGGGAGAAAGCAATGGACCTCCACAAAATAATCCATGGTGCACTGCAAGAATTCATTCAGATGTACATTCCTGATGCAGATCTCAGGTATTTCTATGTAAAATGTATTCAGATAATTGTCAGTTGTTAGAGTTTTACTCGTAGTTTTTTCCTACACTTGTTGCAGTACACTTGATGATGTCCTGCTGTCCTATATCACTGGAGTTTTGGAAGATCTTGGTTCTCAGCAGAGTGTCGAGGAGAACTTTGATGTGGAGGTCTTTGCTGAAATGCTGGAAGCTTATGTACCTGGCTTTGCTGAAATTGACAGGTAATGAGCTACACTATGTTACATTGTAGTTAGCATTATGTCAGTGATGTATGACTCCAAACAAGTGGATATGCTGGATTTACTTGCAATTATGATGCTTATGTATGTGCAGCACCTCAGTCAAAGTAATTCAAAGTCAACGTGGAGAGAATCAAATCTAATTACATGACTTTTTTTCAGGCCCAACAGTTAGTCCCCATGGGTACAAGGTTTTTTAAAAAAAATATTTAACATTAATATTTAGTTCCTATTCATCTTCAGCTTTTTAACAGAAGCCCAAAGGTTTTGTGCCAACACTGACTGGTACACTGCCTGGCCAAAAAAAATCGCCACCTGGATTTAATTAAGCAAATACAGTAAGAGCATTTTCACACACAGAATGCGAAGGGAACTCAAGGGATTGGGACTGAACAGCTGTGTAGCTTCAAGAAAACCACTAATCAGTGAGGCTAACCGGAAAAAAAGGCTTCAATTTGCTAGGGAGCATAAAGATTAGACTCTGGAGCAATGGAAGAAGGCCATGTGGTCTGATGAGTCCAGATTTACCCTGTTCCAGAGTGATGGGCGCATCA
>JAQQAE010010986.1:0-13833 GCA_029823295.1 Pseudamia nigra | reverse complement strand
CCTCCGTCTCCCCCCTCAGCTACCTTTCTCTGCCTCTGACAGGCTTTCAGACAGTAAATCAGAGACATTGATCCAGCACAGCGCCCAAGTGTCCTGGATTCTGCTAAAGAGCCATTTTCATTTCACAAGCAGTTTACTGGCCTCGCTCCCCCCACCCGTAAACATCGGCCTCCTCCCTCTTCTCTCGCTCTCTCCATCATGGCCTCATCCATACACATCACCCATCTCACCTAACTGCCGGATCCTCATTCCATCTGAGTGCCAGCTGCTGTTTTCCTCACACGGTCTCACAAAGTTCTTAAACAAGAAATACCTTAAAAGCTTTGGTACATTTCAGATGTTACTCACACGCAGCTTTGACTTGTCTGATCCAGTTCCAGAACCCAGCAGGTAGACAGAGAGATTTGGGGGTAATATGAGGAATTTGAACCCGTAATAGTAACATGTGTTTTACACAAGTACTTTTGCCATTTTGTAGATTACTTTGTTCATTTGTTTGTGATATGGATTATTTTGTTCATTTTGTTCTTGTTTTCTTTTTTCTTTTATTTGGTTCATTTTCAAGTGCAAAGACAATGCCAACAACAATAAAAAAAAAGACAAAATATGATTTTGTTCATTTTGATTTTATGTTTATCAATAGACTGTAGATTTTAATGATATGTAAATATTGGGGTTTTAAAAAACTTTACATCAATAACTGACACATATTTGATCATCGCCAGGTTAATTTCTGTTCATTTTTTGATTATTCTTAGTTCATTTTTCTTCACATTATTTAATATCTTGTTCATGTTTGTGTTCACATTTTGTTGTAGATATCATATCAGTCAGTTACTCAATAGCTGTGTTTGTTTTTCTCATTTTGTTGATTAGTTGGTTCATTCTGGAGATGATTTTGTTGCTTTTTGTATAGTTTGGTTCATTTTCTGTGGTGTACTATGTTAGGGTTAGCATTCAGAGCCTTCAGATTTAATGCTCTGAAGGACATCACAGCATTACAATGTAAGAATGAAGTTTGATCTTCATTCTTTTACATGTAAGAATGAATTATGTTGTAGACTTGAAAAGTAACATAGTGGGATACATGGATTTATTTTCTTACTCTACAAATTGTTTTTCTCTTTTGATCGATGATTTTTTTTTCTGATCTTGTTTCTTATTTCACTAATTTTGTTCACTTTTTGCTGTTATTGTTATTAGCTTTTTCATTTTTTATTATTTTGTTCATTCTGATAACTTATTATTTATGATGTTAGCAAAAATATCTTGCATTCTGATCATCTCCAAAATCTACTGGGTTCATATGTAGCCCAAAGACCACCTCTAGTAAAAATCTCATCAAAATCCACCCAGTAGTCTTTGCATAACCCTGGTAACAAACAGACAATCAACCCAACAAGAAATCACAACCTCCTTGACATAGATAAAAATTTATTTGAATTTGCCAAATCAATTATAGAGTCAACATTCAAAACCCAATGAGGAGATTTCCTAACAGGAGTTGAACTGAAAAAACAAACAAAGTGACAGGAAAACATAAAGTCGTGGCAGAGGTAATGAACAAAGGAATCAAGAAAACTGAACTCAAGAAAATTAGTGAAAAAATGGACGTTATGCATTCGCATTATTTTGTCTGTTGGTTTGCCTGTCTGTTTTTTTTTTAAAGCAGAATTACACAAAAACTACTGGACAGATTTTGGTGAAATTTTCACCAGAGGTAGCCCCTGGGCCAAGGATGAACCCGTTAGACACTGGAGGTGTTTGGTGCAATATTTTTCATAATATTAGCAAAAATGTGAAAATGACCCTTCTATGCGATGTTAAGTAAAAAAATTATTCAGAATCCACATCCTGATCTGGGTCAGGTAATAATCAAGAAAATTGATAATCATGAATTTAATAAATAAATTAAGTGAATTTAATGATCATGAAAATGAACAAAATAATGAAAATTTTAGAGACCCATTAAAAAGTCTCCATGACCCATTTTGAATCTCTAAATGATTTTAATTCACATCAGAGCTGGGAAACGTGCTGCCTCTGTTGTAGACAAAGCTACAAATCCGACAGACATCAGTATCTGAAATTGATCTCTAGACTATGGAAAAAAAGAGCTTCATGCTGTGATTACAGTTTTGTCTTACAACAGATAAATGGATCTGTGGCTGCAGAATTATTCAACATAGCTGTGTGTCTGCAGTCGAGAATATTTTCTACCATTCGTTTTCTACTCAGACACATTAGAACAGTGCTCAGACTGTGTTTACACTTCTATCTGCTTTGACATTTATTTACTAGATGAGCGAGCATGTACCACTCTCACATTTGTTTGGGGCTTATGAAGCGACAGCAGCAAAACAATTCACTTTGCTTAATGTAAAGTCTGGAAAAAGGACACAGCTGTGAGAAAACAACAGAGAGTATCAATTAAAAGTATCAGTTTAGCACTGGTATAAAACAACAAAAACAAACAAAACAAATGATGCCCAGTGCTAACCCTGACCAATTTCAGCCTTGGTGCGTAACAAGATGAAAAGCAACATAAGACATAGCAAGGGAAAAATTACAAAAGATAAAAATAAATAAATGACTTGTCTAACTTTTGGACAATATTTGTCTTATACACTTTGCTAAAATAACACCTACTGTCTGTGACTTCATTTTAACCTACAGATAACAAGATAAGATTCCCATCTCTTAATAAACAATGCAATAATCCACCTGATTTGTACACAGTACTCAAAACAAACATATGGCTTGTGCAGCAGAACAATGACAGCATGACTACATGGCCTGGCACTACACTGTTGTTTTGATAAGCTTATGCATTGCCACATTTCTTTCCACCCAGAGTTACATACATTTTTGCCAAGATGTTGTACTGACAGAGTTGGAGCACTGTGTAAAGACTTCTCCAACACATCCTAAAGATTACCAATGGGGCTAAGGTCTGGACTCTGTGGAGACCACGCCATATGTGAACATAATCTCTCATGCTCCCTGGACCACTGTGTTACTATTTGAGGTCCATGAATCCTGGCGTTGTCATGTTGGAATATGTCATCAGGGAAGAACAGAAACAGGAAGTTACTCACTGCATCAGTTTTATGTTAAATGACTTGTTGCAGCTGAAACATATGCAGTAATTATTCAATAGAAGGCTGAACTATTTTCTTAGTTAAATCCAGGTGGTGACCTTTTTTTGGGAGTGCAGTATTGCATATATTACACTGTGCGTCTGTATGCAGACTGCATCCAGTATGTGATTCCAAATACGTGATATGTTATCTTCACTTTTCCATAGTGGCAAGAAACTGTTGCATCATTAATCTTTGCAGCAGGAGGATGAATATTTTTAAATTCTGCGGTTTTTTCCTCTGATTTCTGCCTACTGAAAGTTTAAATGTGAAACAGAAACAACATTGGACTCTACACCCTTTTATCCCACAAAGTATGTTTTATGTTGTGGTCATAACATGCAACAACTCAAAATGCATCTGTTTTATTTGTGATACTAGAAAGCAATTGGAGAATGCAAAGCTCCTCCAAGGCAGCTCATTTCCCCATACACTACCATACCAGCCTTTTTTATAAAACACTTTAAAAACAACAACAAGGCTGACCAAAGTGCTGTATAATAAAACACATGAAAGACAAACACAGGCCATAAATAAAAAAGAACGAGACTTTAAATGAGTTTTACAAACAGCAACTGAAGGAGCCTGTCTGATATGGAGAGACAGCTCATTCCAGAGTTTGGGACCCAGAACTGAGAATTCTTGCTCCCCTCTACGTTTCTTTTGCCAGCCAGTAGGGTCTTTTTGTGTGGAGTTTGCATGTTCTTTGCGTGTCTGTGTGGGTTTTCTCCAGGTTCTACGGCTTCCTCCCACAACCAAAACCATGCACGAGGGGTTAGGTGAATTGGTCACTCTAAATTGTCCATAGATATGAATGTGAGTGTGACTGATTCTTTGTCTATGTGTCAGACCTACAGTACAATGAACTGGCGACTCATCCAGGGTGTACCCTGCCTTCATCCAAAGTCAGCTGGGGTAGGCTCCACCTTTCCTGGAAATTTCATCAAAATTTATGAGTGAAGAGTTATGAGTGAAGGTGACTACTACTCCGTTAACACAAAGATCTGAGCAGATGTTTGTTACTGTGTATTCATGGTAAATGAATCTGATGCAAATGTTCTATTTTTGAGTATTTTAAACATGAAATCTGTTTTGCAATTGAATGATTTAACAAATAGGGAAACCACTCTGTCATTATCCTGGCATTGTCATCTTTGGAATGTGCTCATCTCATCAAGGAATGGAAAAACTTTATTAACAGAAAAACCTGGTCATTCATCATATTCAAGTGTCAGCTGAGCTGATATAATGTTGTTGAACCAGGACCAACTAATGCAACCCCAGATCATACACTGCCTCCATGGGTTTATAGCAGTGGGGATGATGGGAGCATCACTTCATTCTCTCTTTATACTCTGACTCTCTATCTCACTCTGAAACAAGGGAAATCTGACCTCATCCAGTCTTTATGCTCCCTATGTTATTTTGGTTTTCTTAGAGCTACACTGTTGTTTTGTTCCAATCCCTTCAGTTTTCGTCTCATTTCACATTCAGAAATTCTCTTTCTTTGACTATTAAATATACTGCAGCAGTGAGCTCTACTGAATTTGAAGTTGAATTTTTATGATTTGAGTTCCTCAAACAATACATCCAGGTGGTGACTTTTTTCGCCAGGCAGTCTAATGAGAATGAATGTCTACACTCTAATATACACAGTCAAAACAATATGGTTGCTGTGTAAATATGAACATGTGGTTTTGTATACTTCAGTGTGGAGGATATGCACTGATTAAAAGACTGTGAACTTTTGTGAATGTTTTTTACAGGAAGTGAATGTTTTTTACAGGAAGTTGTACATTCTGGGCTGCATTAGTGACATGCAGCAGTAGTGAGGTAACATCCTGAAAAAGCAACAAATTTTATACTGAATCGAATTTTTTTCTTAAATTCTGATGAAGCTGTTTACAAGACCAATGAAAACGAATCTTGCACTAATAGTCCTGTTTACATGCATCTGTTCATACCACAATTATAAATAGGCTTTAAAAAGGGTGTGACCCGAAGAAGTTCAAGTTTAGGTACAGTATTTGTTCATGTCTAAAACACTGTGGATTTTTCTTCGGAGTGTCCATCTGTACCAGAGAGGATCTTTGTCTGTAATGTAGCTGACTTAATCCTAATACAGGGTTCTGCAGCCTGTGGCTCTGGGGCCATGTGTAACTCTTCAGCCCCTCTCCAGTGGCTCTTGTGACTTTGTCCCATAATGGAAGCAACACATTACAATAAATTAAAATGGGCAAGATAAGTAGTAAATCAACAAAGTAAAAATGACAAAACTGGAAATAATCAATGAAATAAAATAAAACAATATAATAAATAAAATGAACAAAACGAATCTAATAAAATCAGTGAACAAAAATATGAAAATGAACATAAATGGCAGTAATAAAATGAATAAGCCTGAGGCAAAGCTGAACAAAATAATCCAAAAAATGCATGAAAGTTTAGGAAACCTGACAAAACGCGCAAAAATGACTATAATAGTATATTAACTGAATAAAAGATTCAAACAAATGACCAAAATAATCAATAAAATGAATGATAAATGGTTGGAAGCCTAGAGAATAGTCAAGTCAATGATCAAACACAAAACTATTTTTTTCAAAAATGTGAAAAACAAATCAGGAATATGAACAAAATTTCTCAGAATCTGAATTAAATAAAATGAGGAAATCAACAAAAATGCTCTCAGGGAATTAACAAAACAATCAATCAAATGAACAAAAACTTCAACACAATGAACAGATGAAATAAAATGAACAAAAATACAGTAATTATTGGTTTTCAACATGGTCAGGTCAAATGAACATCATACTGTATATCATGTGGTTCATAAAGGGCTGAGATATTTTGCAGGTCTAGACATATGTTTTGTTTCTCTTTCAGTCCAAAAATGGCTTTTTGTATTATAAAGTTTCTAATGAGCACATTTTCTGAATATGATGTATTCATATCAAAAGAACTGGAATAATATCTGTATATACCATGTCTTACTGGAAAAATGCTCCATTCAGAACCAGACTTAATCCTAAATATCCTGTTTACAATTCATAGTATCACCATAATTGAAGTGATATTGGTAGGTAGCATGTAAATACAGTTTGGTCATGATTAAGTGTGATCAGACTGAGTAATAAGATCATAATTTATTAGTCTTTTGCGTTATTTTATTCACTTAACTCCAGCTGACTGCTGTCACTTTGTGTGTTCTTGTGGCTTTATGCGCTGACGGTAATGTCCACAGCAGGACCGATGACCTTCTGTCTTCATGTTAGTGAAGACCTTCAGGGTAACGGCTCACAACAGCACATTGAGAGGCTTGTAGTCCTGAGGCGTCACACAGAGAAGCACCTGCTGTAGGTGATCACATCACTATAAACATTTTTCACACCACGCACGTTGTCTTACTGCAGGAAACGCACAGGTGTTGATAACATTAACGCTTTTCTCCTCGCATTTGTTTTAGCAGCTATGAAGAAAAATATAAGGGTGCAACAAGAAAAGGCCCTCACAAGTAACACAACAATCCTTGTTTACATGGAGCTGTCGACAAATACAGCGCTGTATTCAAACAAACGGAACTTCAGCTGAATGTATTTTTCACATAGTAATAGTCACTCACCTGTGTTTGACGAACAGCTCCTCCTGAGTTCTGCATACTCTTCACTAAGTTATCTACAGCAATGCATCACATTCTAGAACAGCACTTTTAGAATGACCCTAAAGTGGGGTGCAGACTTGTTCTGAGCTTATAGTTAAAAGAAATCTACATATTTTGTAATTTTATTGCTTTTTATCTGATGTTGGCTTTTATTGTTGTACAGCATCCGTTGCCATAGTAGCACAAACATTTGACAGACAGATGACGAGTTACATTGTACTTTGTGTTATATTGAACATTTTGATTCTGCTTGCTTATTATGTTCAGTTTGCTGACTGATTTTGTTCATTTGTGTTTATTTCATTAAAGACTTTTATTAAATTCCCAGGCTGTTGTCCACTTTAATAACTATTTTGGCTATTTCTGTTCAATATGTGGGACATTTGTTCCTTTTCTCTATTATTTTGTTCTATTTTGTTGTATTTTTTTTTCTGTTAAATTTTTAGATAATTTTTTTTGCTGTTATATTTTCTTGATTATTTTTCTTTTATCTTCTTTGTGATGGTCATATGTGTAATTTTTTCCCCAAACCATAATTAAATGTTAAGTCTGATTATACTAAAAATACATTTGTTTGGTCTGATCTGTGGGTCATGACTTGATGACGTGGGGAAAATGTTGGCTCCAAGTGAGACCAGTCAAGACCCACTGTTCCAAAATGACTGCTACTTGCTGTTTACGACAGTTTTCAGAGTTCAGTTTATCACAAAGTTTACAATCAGCACATTTGGAGATTCATGGCTTTCACTGGACATGGGGAACATGAAAATGTAAATGTAATCTAAAATGTAAGTAAAGCTATCAGACAAATATACTGGAGCTCAAAAGTACAATATACTGTTGATATCTAAGATGTATAGGAATAAGACCATACGAAAATACTGCAGTACAGCACAACCACTGTAGAGTTATACTGTATGTGAGTCAAAGTACTAACCAGTAGTTATATTCCACCACCAGTTACTGCCCATGGAGCCTGTATGTTTACATTGTTCAAAATGGCATACTGATTCTGAAAAGAAAATTAAAAATGCCAAGGATGAATATTACATTGGCTGAATTTCTGCATTTTCCAGTTGTGCTGCATGATGTACTGCATCCCACAATGCATTATGATCAATCTCCAGCTGCGGAAATTTAGGATAAAATGACAGATGCCTCTAAAAATTCATATGCTGCAGTGGAGATGAAAGAATATGAGTGTAAGTACTGTATATAAAATAGCTCACGGTATAATTTACTGATACATTTTCATACAAATGATGATTTATGAATCAATCAATCAATCAATCTTTATTGTATATTTATGGCAAAAATAGCCACTGACACCAGAGATTTATATGAGCATTCCTATATGTTGAAAATGATTTGACATAGACTTCTATAAATATCATAAATCTACAAATATTTCAGTTTACATAAATGTCTGTCACTGTTCCCATGGTGGTTTCATAAGCCAGGTGGTCATGTGATTTTACATGTTGCACTGTATACGGCCACAGTATTGTATGTACTACATCTCTGTTATCTATTCTTTATTTTGATTTTTTTTTTTTTAGATTCTAGGTAAGGCACTTTGTGTAGCAATTTTAAAAACATGGTTACAAGTGAAATGCTACTTCCTTGTGTAGTTTCTACGTATGACTTTCCAAAGTCACTTGAGGTCCAATGAGCCTGCACAGTTAACATTAATGTGCAGAGAAACACTGATCCCACAGAGATTTATGTTTGTGTGCTTATGTGAAGTTTGTGTTGGGAGCAGGTTATTTGTTTACATTAGCTACCTCTGTAAGCTAATCATAGTCTTGGTTACATATTGGTAATATGTAACCAAGACTATGTATTATATTGGTAATCATAATGCACTGCGTATGTTGACATTTTGGGGCATGACTTTCCACAAAAATCCTCAATGTGTCAATGTCATGTTGTTCAGTCTTCTGGCTTTTATCACAACACAGACTCCCACATACAGTACAACTCCACTTAAAGCTGCAGGAGTTGAAATCAGAGGAAAAACAGCAAAACTTGATCTCTAGCTCTCCTTTTTCTGTCTGACTCAAAAGGCTTAATATAAATACACATATCGGGGGCGTCACACCATGTGCCACAGAGGGCCGAGACCCTGCAGGTTTTCTTTCCAACCATTCTCCAACTAGAAGATTTTACTGATGAACTCTTCCCTTCACATGTAAGGAGTACGGATCAGTGAAATCACCTGCTTCAGTGACTGGCTGAAAAGAAAACGTGCAGGGTCTTGGACACCCATGGCACATGGTTTGACACCTGCAACATATATGATCTGATGACATGTCATGCTCTTGTGGAAAAGTGGACATCTTTCGAAGTCTGAACCTGATCAGTGATGGGTAACTACAGCTGCTAGTCACAAATTTAAGCTCCTTTCCTGCCCATAGACTGTATATAAAAAGTGGACCTAGGTGAGGTTCCACATACTGTAGGTTTCTATGAAGCCATTTGGAAGTTCAAGCAAGGAACCTGTGGGTCATATTAGTGTCACTACCTAGTCAATTTGATCCAAAACTGGACTTAGAAATGGAGTATGAGTGGACCGCATGCAGAGTAAACGAAAGAGTGAAGCCTCTGGTTCGAACACACCTATCAATCAAACATAATTATGTAAAAATATCATGGTCTGGATCATCTAAATGAGCTAGTTACACAAACCTCACATCGAAGCATTTGGGGGAGACCACCTGTGTGTCATATGAAAAGCATACTAAAACAGACCTGCTAGGAAGTTATGTTAACCACATTTGTGTTATGCAACATCTCATCCTAATTTGATAGTTTGGGCCAGGCAGGTAAATGCTGTTCATTTGATAAACAGGCAGTTGCCTCTTAAGGTTGTGGCTATTTCGTCTAATAATGCAAACTCCCTGTACAGCTGGGGCTGCTCTACATAGTGACACATCTCACTTGGTGGGCCACAACGCATGGATGGAGTGATCTCCCCTCAAGGTGGAGTTTTGGGAAAAAATGTAGCTGAGTCATCTCTGTCTTTAAGCACTTGTGTGTCTTGCTGATGTTTGCACGAATGTTTCACAATGTACAGTATAGTTTTATGTAAATAAAGAATGCATCTGTTGTGTTGAAGCCTGAGTGCTGCCTCCCCATCACTCCTCAAGATGCCTGATGATAGAAATTCTACAACACCTCAATTCCAGTGAACTTGGGATGTTGTGTAACAACAGAATGCAATGATTTACAAATTCCTTTCAACTTATATTCAATTGAATACACTACAAAGACAAGATATTTAATGTTCAAACTGATAAACCTTTTTTTTTGTTGCAAATATTCACTCAGTTTGAATTTGATGCCTGCAACATGTTCCAAAGAAGCTGGGACAGGGGCATGTTTACCACTGTGTTACATCACCTTTCCTTTAACAACACTCAATATCTGTTTAGGAACTAAGGGCACTAATTGTTGAAGCTTTGTTGGTGTAATTCTGTCCCATTCATGCTTGATCTATGATGTTAGTAGATCAACAGTTGAGGGGACTGTAGACTCCAGATTATCTGATTATACTAATGATTCTTTGATGATATTATAGACTATAACTGATGAAATCCCTAAATTCCTTGCAGTTGTACATTGAGAAATGTTGCTCTTAAACTGTTCGACTATTTGGTCACGCAGTTGTTCACAAAGTGGTGAACCCCATCCTTGCTTGTGAATAACTGAGTCTTTCAGGGAGGCTCCTTTCATACCCAATCATCATACTCACCTGTTTCCAGTAACCCGTTCACCTGGGAAATGTTTCAAACAGGTGTCTTTTGAGCATTCCTCAACTTTCCCAGCCTTTTGTTGCCCCCGTCCCAGCTCTTCTGGAATATGTTGCAGGCATCAAATACAAAATGAGTAGATAAAAAAATTGATCCACTCAGTTTATCAGTTTGAACATTGAATATCTTGTCTTTGTAGTGTGTTCAATTGAAAATAGGCTGAAAAGGATTTGCGCATCATTGTATTCTGTTTTTATTGACATTTTACACAAAGACCCAAATTCAGTGGAATTGGGGTTTGTAAATAAATTCACCTCCCATGCAGTGTTCACAGAGGCAGAAATAAGCCATAAAGATGAAAACTCTTGTACCAGGCCGTAAACATATGTATTTGTGTTACAAAGATGGACGGTTTAACATGGGACTCCAAGGGGATTGACTCCCTTCTAGGGCACACTGACAGTACTGCAGTTTTTGACACTTCCACTTTGGATGACGACAGCCACACAGAATTCCACTTTTACTTCTTGATTGGCCCTGATTTACCTGTATACCTTATGTCACAAGATAGATTTGCTACTGGCCAAAAAGTCCACAGAAATGTGTAGAATTTCAGTCTCAGACCATTTAAATTACTATATGCTGAAAGGTGATGATTGATGTTTTTGGCATCATTAGGCAAAAAAATTCATCACTGCAGCTTTAAGCACATGCGCCTGTACAAACATTACATTACACTATATTACTGTGTATCTGAAAAATATAATTGCTACTCTTAAGCTTGATCTTGTCTATTTATCATGGTATAATGTTTGTATTTGTTGTGAATTTGATATAGAGGGGTGTGTCTTCTTGGCCAGGTCTCATCCAAAAAAGAGATTGTAATCTCAAGGGTCTTCCTGGTTAAACAAAGGTTAAATAAAAATAAGATAAATTACATTGTAAACTGTTTAAGAGTCCGCTTTTTCTTCTTTTCTCCCTTGTTTGCAATTTTAGACATGAACAATTGTTAATAATGTAACTGTCTAATGCCACTGCTTGATCAAACTGTCTGCTGTCATTTAGAATTAATCCATATCAATGCAAATTCTTACACTTTATGTGTTTATTTACACTTTCCTCCCACATTATTTAACAAATCTGCATTGCGTAGCTATAAAATGAACAGATGAAACACAGCATGATGGAAACCACAGAGGGAGACTGCTATAATAAAAAACAAATGGAGAAAGCGCCAGTTTTCCTTAATTTGAGTATTTGGGCTCAGCCAGAAACAATGGAACAGCAGAGCCGATACAGGTTCTGAATAAAAATAGCTCAGATTAAATTGCACAAAGCAGGAGAAAAAAGAACAGGCAACATGAAGTTTATTTGGAATCTTGCTGTTGGAAGAAACTCACGCATAACAACAACAAATATGTTTAAGTGCCAAGAAAATGTTGACAATGCAGTAACCTATTAGACTGCTATGAACAGAGTCAGCAACACCAGTCATCAGCCTGAAATAATTCTTCATCAAACACCTGAGTGTTCACAGCTGCCGGATACTGTCAACTGAACAAGCAGCAGACATTTTTCAACACACACTCTGACTCTCACTGTCGTTTGCAGCCTTTACAGGCAAAATCTTTTCTATTGAGTGTATTAAAGGCACACACGCACAGCCGTACACACACCCAGGTAATTCCGGGGGCCACAGGATTATCAGTGTATGTTCTGGAAAATGGCAGGGAATCAGCCTTCAAGTTAACGAAAGAGTTAGCGTAATTGGTCTTCATCTGTCATCTCAAACAGAGCTGTGGTCTGTTTGAGTCCGAGAGAGAGAGAAAGCGTGAGAGAAAGAGAAAGAGAGAGAGAGAGATTACTGATGGGACAGTGATGAAAATTGGTCGGAGGATAATGAGTCTCGTTGTCTTTTCAGCCTCTCACTCTCTGTCTCTCTCCCTCTCTCTCATTATTCAGAGTGACTGGTCGGAGAGCAGCTTCACAGTCTGCTGCTTATTAAAAAACCCAGAGCGCCTTGAGATGAGTTCATCAGGCTCTCCACCCCTCTTTTCCTTCCATCTCTCCATTTCATTCTCCTGCCGGCTCTGCGTCCTCTCATTCCCCACCTTTTTCCTCCCCCTCGCTCAGTTTGAACTCCTACATCCTTCCTCTCTCTGTCTCTTTATCCCTCCCTCTTCCATCTGTTTAGTTTTCCACCATCCAATAGAGTTAAACAACGAAAAAGAGACACATGGAGGAGGAGGCAGAAGCAACGAAGGCCCAGACAGGGACAGAATCAAAGATCTCAGGAGAGGAATAGACAGTCCTTTTTGTGGCAGATGATGCTTTTAGAGAATAAAGAGGGGTTTTCTCCAAATTTCCTGTTGATAGCCTATGTAGTCTATCTTTCCCATCCATCCCCTCTGCTTCCTGTCCCTGTTCTCCACCCCCTATCCCTGCACGTCTGCACCACCGAGGCAGATTGTTTGGAATCAATAAAGACGGTTGTTGGCAGATGAAAGTCATTGGGCGGGACAGAGGCTCACTAAACACACATCACTACCGTCTGCGTCCCTCTGACACGTGATGACGACAACCTGCAACAAACAATTAAAAACTCATACAGATGCACTGTGGGGAGAAGCATGATGGCATGTGCATAAATCTGCATATGGCGTGATGTGACAGGCAGACAGGGAGTCAGTGGAGATGGGAATAGGGCCACATGGAGACACAAAAGGCAATACAGAAGAGAAAAACAGGAGAGAAATCATGTGCTCCCCCGAAAACCACAATCATACTGAACGGAAACAAACAAACACATACTATGAGGTACAGAACTGATAAGGCAATTTCTCCTTTATAAAAGTAACATATTGACTATGTCAGAGGTTTTCAACAGGGGTTCCGTGACCCCTAGGGGGGTCTATGGAATACTGCAGAGGGCTTGTGAAAATTTTGGTTGATTAGACGATTTTATAGATACATAAATAATACTTTTTCCAACAAATTAAAATTTTTGCAAAAGTGGATTTTCCTCACTCACCTACCTGAAAGACAAAGGATATAGCTTGAGGATTTTCCACATGCATGTTTAAAAAAACATGAATCTGTCCATTATTTTTATAGCTCATTATTATATACAAGATAACGGGTGTGATTATTCATGGCAGTGGCATTAATAGGCCATCACGCCACATTTATGTTGAATACCAAATAAGACCAAATATGAAGATCTGGTCGTAGGCTGCCGTAAGCAGGGCTGGAAGGCACAGTGTATGCCCATCGAGGTTGG
>JAQQAE010010985.1:0-13835 GCA_029823295.1 Pseudamia nigra | reverse complement strand
AACTGGTATATCTATATAAAATAATAAACTGTGATATTATCGTTTAAAGTTCAAGTATGTTTTGCGGCTCCAGGCAATTATATTTCGTGGGAGAGGCGCTAAAATGGCTCTTTTGCTCGCAAAGGTTGCCGACCCCTGGTCTAGTACATTACCTCCATCACTGGACAACGCCACAGGAACCAGTGAGGAGGGGCCACAAGCCGCAGAGTGCAGACCCCTGGCACAGTGATTGTAGAATATGGCAATGAGGAATAAAGATTAAGGCATTCAAATGAGGTGTAGACTTAATAATAAACAGAACAGAGCTGCAATAATTAATCAGTTAATGATTCAGTGGTTGACCTCTGAATTAATGAACAGTTATTTTAAGCTGACTGGCTTTGTGTAAGATTTCATGAAATAAAAGGCTTCATTCTCTAACTTCAGCTGGTTAAAAATGACTGTTTCCTTGTTCGTATTCTTATCTTTGACATTAATTGATCAGGAGACATTTGAGGGCATCTTGGTATTGGTATTTTCAAATGATATGTTATACCTCAAACCATTACTTTGTAGAGACCATAATTAACAGATTTACCAGTGAACATCATTTTCTGCAGCCATTATGCAACTCATACGTATCTATTTAATGGTAAATATATGGGCGTTAATGTAAAATTATCTCAGCATTATTGTGCATAATTCAGTAATTAGTTGAACGTTTTACATGCAATTCTTGACTTGCTGAAAGAGTAATTTACATTAAAACACCTACATGAATGATTATGGTTTAGCTCTGTTTAGAATTCATTGACCTGAAATGGCCTGGTCCAAAACCTTGAGTGGCTGATGAATTACAACAACACAAGAGATGCATTTAAATGTTGATCTGGACTAAACATGCAAAAGATCAACGCAGAGAGCAGGAGTGAAATAGCTGTTTAGTATTATGGCATGCAAAGCTGCGTGGGTGGGTCCTCTCCGCGGGACAGCGCTGTCCTTGGGTGACCTCACTGAGCCCACCACCCTTAGATGTGTTTACCCTGACTATACAGCCGGGTGTATGTGGTTCAGAGTCATGTAGCAGATCCTCTAGGGCGAGGAGAGGAGGCGTTGGGGGGCTGCTGACAGGGAAACCGATGAACTTAGAAACAGAAAATCCACACAGACAGAGATGCCGCCTCCTGCAGCCCCGTCTCCTCTATTTTTTTTTAATAATAACTGACTAAGGAAATAACACCACTGTTTTAATTTTCATTCACGTGTCCCGAACACTGTCACATCAAAGCGGGAGAGTAACCTACAACTATTATAAATGCCTGCATGGCACGCTGGCGAACATAAAAAGAGCACTGGAGATTTAAAGAGAAATGCAGGGAGAGACACAAAAATAGACAAACAGTGGGATGAGAAAGTCAGAGATGAGAACTTTGCTTCCTCCGAGACTCATTCTTTATCAGACAATGCTTCTATTTGCTTTGTCTCCTTTGTGTCCTTTTATGTGTTTTGCAAGATACTGCTCTCTACCTTGGAAATGTACAACACCCACACAGCAAACAATGAACTGAAGAAGCCCAATGAAGAAACTGAAAGGGAAAAGCATCACTGTGGGAACTTTACCAACTCGTTTCAAAGAGGTTTTAATTACTTTAAAGGTGATGTCACATGCTCATTTTCACACAGACGACCTGACTAATAAACAGCGTCAGCACTAACTGTGCGTCTCATTTCTGCAAGAAAATAACCAAAGCCAACATCTGTAACACCAACCAACTACAACTATTTTTCAATACGGCGACCTATTATCTAAAATGTTTCCAATGATACAGCCCTTGTAATATTCATTTTACCTCACTGGTGCCATAAATGGTATAAATCAAACAGGGAAGTGCGATAAGTTTAACATTATATTAGCTAACCGAGCAGCTTGGTTTGATGCAACAGTCATTTTTCAATTCCACAGCCCTCTCTGCTATGGCTCTCAAGACAAATATGGCATTCAAATGCCCGCGTCTTCTACAAATCCAAGCTGTTCTTTTTTACAGTCTCCAGCGTTACCCGACTCGTAGCGCTCAGTAGTGAAAGAGGCTGGTTATCTAATGTTTGTAGTCCACCGCACCAGATTTCTTTGTAAGTGCAGTGAAGTTGGACTTGCTCAGATCCACCGGGAATATCGCAAATATTGTGGCAATAATATGAGTTGACTTGCAAGGCTGACAAGGAAAGTGTGCGTTATACATTTAGAAAGGGCAAGTCAAAGATGCAAATTAACATAAAAATGACAAAAAAACAAGAACTTTGGGTCGCACAGAAGCTGTCACTTTACAACAGAGGCTGTGTATTTTTCTGCTTCTGCAAATTAAATCATATTATAACCTTCCAAATCTGGACGATTAAATTATGATTATCTATTCCTTCTCTGATTATGTAACTGCACAGGCTGATATTGCAATTACAACTGCAATGTGATTAATCGTGCAGCACAAGTTAATTTCAATATTGGTTGCAGTCAAGTCATTTTTCTCATTGTTATTGATTATGTAGTTACTGCACTTTGGCTTTGTGGAGCAGTGGACTGTGCTGTATGTGTGCAACGTTTCAGCCGATCAACGTGCTTATAAATTTGCACGAATCCAATCTAATGGGCAGTGACTCAAGACACATCTGGATACGCACTGTAATGCCAGGGGAGACCAGATGCACCTACAGCTGCACGTTTGTGTTGTTGTGTATGTTAATGTAATGTGTGAACAAAGCCTTAGATGTGTCATTCAACAGTGATGCAGATTATAACAACTGCTCCATCACTTTTTCCCCATACTGTTTTTACATGAGCCTTTACAAACATCATCTATGTGACGTTGCATAAATATACATTGTGCTTTTCAGATTAATGTAACGTGGCACCTCATGTGCCATCATTTCACATCAAACGATACGGCACATTTTGTTATGGTTTTGACTCAAACACCTCTTAATGGCCGCAACGACTGGCCATTTAAATGACTTCACGTAACTCGGGGTGTGTTGAATCTTGATGCACAATCTTAAAAATTCACTCTGACTTTATCTGAATCTATTTTTATTTCTGTCTTGCAGCGTATATCAATTGCACAGATGAATAAATGCAAGACATAAAACCGAGTCAGCAGGCGAACTCAAAGCATCTCCGGTTTGAGCACCGGATTTCTCCAGACAGTTTCTTAAAAGCACCCAGAAAACATGTTACAGCACTTCTGCGATTTCTGGCACCTAAAAGGTCATCTGAGGGTGAATTTTTCATAAAGAAGAAACGTCTCACTGGCTCCTTTTGGACTCTGCACCAATGTAGTGGGAGTATGCATAAGCCTGCCATTTTAGTTTTTTAAACATTTGAAGAGATCAGGGAGGATTAAAAAAAAAAAGTGGGAAAGACAGGGACAAAGCAGGAGGTTGCTGGAGAGGACAGAGAGCAAAGAAACAGCTGGGGTGCCGGATGAAACGCAAGAGGGAGAGGCTTGTTTTGCCCCTGTGCAGCGATGGGGGAGAACCGAGCGTGTAGTGCATCAAATTTTCATATGAGCATCAGTGCACAGCTTAGAACTGCATTATGGAACCAAAGCAGCATAAAATATCCTTGAGGAACAGCGGAATATAAATGCAGCTTGCTTATTTATAAATCACGATGAGAACAGTTGAATGATTTAATTATGCTAATTAAAGGACAGCGAAGGACCGTCAACCAAAATATGTGTTTATCCCATCATGTGAATGCAACTATTTTAGAAGGTGCCAAATTATATTACAGTTTCACCCTGAATTTCACTTATCCCTGTGCCAGTTTTAACAGTTACTGAACTGTGGATAGATCAGCTGGAATCCAAGTGAAAGTCTTGCGGTGTATGTTGTATTTTGCATAAACATGAGCTGGAAGGTCTCCATAGACAAAGCAAAGTGCTCTGAGGAATCAACATGTCAGGGCTGGAAATGTTTTGGATATAATCAAGGACGGCACAACCAGTTACGTGTGGTCCTGGAAATGTTCCTTCATCCGTACTGAAGCAAAGGAGACATGTGAGTTTCACGCATAAAACGCAAGTCAAAAGTATGTACACACCATCTTCTTGGGTGTTTTCGTCTCCATTTTGTATTATTTTTTACATTGCACGTTAATACTGAGGACATGCAAACTGTGAAAGAAATGTTAATCAATCCAGAACATGTTTTATATTTCAGATTGTCCAAAGTAGCTACATTTGATGGCAGCTTTGCACACTTACTGCATTAGCTCATCACATTCAAAAGGTAGTCACTTGGAACGGTTGTCAAGAGTTAATTTGTGCAGCAGGTACAGCGTGAATAGTCCTGTAAGTGCCACTCCAACTACTGTACAAATCCATATTGTAAACACCCAGTTAAGCAAAGAGAAAAGACAGTTCATACATACATATCCGCTTTTTTTTTTTTTTTTTTTTTTTAAAGCAGTCTATAGAGATAAAGGTGACAAAATAAACCAATACATAGAAGATTAAAGCTTCAGTATATAAGATTTGTGTATGCTTCTGTTCTTATGTAAACTGCCTTGGGGTGTGTCGTGCTTGGAGTCGGTTGTTTGTTGACGCTAGATTAGTGCACTTCTAAGCTAACATTAGCTATTGTGATCTCTAGAATAGCAAACAAGAAATGGAGAACACACGTCCATGTACAGAATTTTTGTGGAAAAGGCCTGTACCAGAGGAAATCAGTTTACAAAGTGTTATTATGGATGTAAACTATTAAACCACAGTCATTAGCTGAGATGCCAACATGAAATAATGAAAAAGCACAAAATGGACTCCAAAACAAACTTCCAAAAATTCACAAACTGTGCCACTAAACTGACATTTGCTTTTATCACAGCTTTCCAGGGACTGTTAGTAGTAGTATAATCTTTTCATAGGAAAATAAAGTCGTGTATGCAGATAAAGGTGACAAAAAAACAATAGAGGATTAAAGGCCCAGTTTGTATGATTTGTGCATGCTTCAGTGTTTCTGTAAACTTTGGCTGGACTCTGTCGGGCTTTAAGCCAGTTGTTTGTTGACAATAGCTAACTGCATTTCTAATCCAACATTAGTTACTGCTATCTCTTGTCGATGGAGATGAACACATAGGAGGGACATGAGCGTGTGCATAAGGATTTTCCGGGAAAAAAATGGCCCAAATTTCTCTACACAGAAATAATCTTACAGTGTGTTATCACAGATGCAGACAAATAAACCACAGTCATTAGCTTCAAAGCTAATGTGAACAAATGACCAAGCAAAAAACAGACACTGAAACAAACATCTCAAAAATCACACATTGCACCTTGAAACTAACATTCTAACACATTTGAATGTATACCCTAAAAAAAAAAAAACCTCTGCAAAAATTACACATTGCATCTTTAAACTGACATCGTAACATATTTGAAGCTATATCTGCTGCTGCCATCTATCCAAAATGGTCATCTTCAGATTCAGGACAATGCACTGAAGATTGATTTCTAGGAACTAGTAATCATATAATGGTTTTATAGGAAAAAACAAAGCAGTGTGTGCAGATAAAGGTGACAAAATAAACCAACAGTTAGAAGATTAAAGGTTCAGGTTGTTTGTGCATGCTTATGTAAACATTTGGGTCTATCATGCGCTGGGAGCTGGTTGTCCGTTGACTATGTGCACTGCATTTCTAATTATTGCAATCTCTTATTGATGAAGAAGAGCACACAGGAGTGACTGGAGAACTCTACATCGAAATCATGGATGCCGGTGGTTAAATCACAAACACTGGCCTTGAAACTAACATGAGCAAACGGCCAAGTACAAAACAGACGCCAAAGCAAACTTGACAAAAATCACACACTGCACCTTTAAGCTGACATTCTGACCCATTTGTCCCCCTTACATTGCTGCGCTCTGTCAGAAAACAAGGCCAGTGAGTGAAACCAGCAGAGCATTTTGTGATCAGTCTGAAAGGAGCTGTAGTCATCAATGAGGGAGGGATAAAAGTTGTGTGTGACAAATGAGGGCTCCCTGTGCAATACTTGGGTCATGTTCTGCAGCACACCTGGTATCTCAGCCTTGGCACCCACTTCACAGATGCAACCAGCAGATGTGGCACTGAAAATGAAGAGCGCTCTGTGATGTGGGTACAGAGGTGGATGAGTAAATACAGCCCACGGGATTGCACTTTTCACAGGCACAAAGCAAGTTTATTAAATTGTAAGCTAGCTTTTTTAATAGATTTGTCCTTTAAACCGTGTGAACAACTGGCGTTCGATGCACAAACGAGAATGTAGGCTATCCATTCTTTTTTTTTTTTTTTCCTTTTTGTCCCTGGTTCAATAACTCAAGCGACAAGGCCGGCTTTGGTTTCGTGTAGGTCAATAAAGCAATCCACGGAGGGCTACTTGACAGAGAATGAGGCTGTACAACAGGAAGTCAGAATACGATATATATAAAATGTAAATAGCGTCCACTAAAGGTCAGTAAATTTGAAAGAATAAATAGAATGAATGATGAAAGTGACTGAGTATGAGCACTACAAGCCACACAGCACCAGACAGCGAGGGCTGCTTGGTGTGATAAGGCTGTTTCATGGTCTGTAGTGTGAAATTGTGACATTTCCGAATGGTAAGGTAATGGTATCAGAACCAATTCTACTTTCAAAAAGGCACACGATTTTCATAGAGCAACTGCCATTAAGTGCAAAATTGAAAGCCGTAAGTGGCACATTTGGGATCGAAGAACTTTCATCTCCCAAATCTCTGATGGAGGAGCATCCATGCATTTCAGAAGCAGATTCATGAGTAGCTTAAAGGGTACCGCTGCTCCCATTTTGAGTCTAACTCCTCCCTGTACATGGTGCCGAAAAGTCAGAAGAAGACCGAGACTGCAGAGATTATTATGTGAATGTCAGGTGTGGACGTGAAAGAAGACTCATTCTGGGACATCAGATTTGTTTTTTCCACTGGTTTTACCACCTAAAAAAGATTTAAAAGTACGTGTTTGTTATTTTGCTCATCATAATCCATTTTCTTTATCAATTCATTCAGTTTTGCTCAGTTTCTTTTTTTTGTTGATTATTGTTCATTAACTAAAATATTTTATTCATTTTTGGAAATTTTGGTCCATTTCCTGGATTAGTTTTGTGGATTATTTCACTCGTGTTTTATTTTTTGTTCATTTTCTTGTTTACATTGATTTAATTGTCTATTCTGTTCATTTACGGTACTCAACCAGTTTGTCCATTTTCTAGAATATTTTTTTAATCCATATTCATTCAGTTGATTTACTGTTTTAGTCATTTGTTACTTCATTTTCCTGATTATATTGCTTGAGTTTTCCTTAATTTTGTCATAATTTTGCTCATTTTTAAGTTTGTTTTTATTGATTTAGTGCTTATTTTGCTTATTTCGAACTTGATCGTAATATGTTAGGTATGTATTGTAACATGCCACAGGAGCCACTGGAGAGGGGCTAAAGAGCTACAGGTTGCAGACCCCTGCCCAATACTAACAAGCTGAAAGACGGTGTATCACCATGTATTCATATTAGATTAATCTCTTGTGGGAAATTAATCTTGCTGCCATGTTAACAGTGTACAATGCATGGTTTTGAGTGCAGGGGAAATCTGAGTACCTGGAGAAAACCTACACAGGCACGGGGAGACCATGCAAACACTCCGGGATTCGAAGCCAACAATAAACCTCTAATTCACTCCTATGCTTGTGTACTGGGACAAAGACACTAGTCTGGTTAAATGACTTAAACAAGCTGCATCCATAGCTTGACTAAGCTGCGCATGTAAACGTATCTACTGAGCTGCTGGTGTTTTCATACAAAATTTCAGATTCAAGCCAAAAAAAACCAATTAACGAGTCCCTGCATGTGTAATGCAATTCTAAACAGAGCAATATGACGACATTAGGTCTCGCCTTCAAAAATAAACAAGGATTAGTGGAGTGCAAATAAATGAATGACAACCCTGATTGGAGGAGGTTGACTACAAAGTTCTTTATGGGAAGGTGTCTCAGAAGTAACTCCTCATCCTCAAAGTGGGAAGGAAAAGAAAGTTCCTTGAAATGGTCCAGTTTCAGGTAGAAAATGTTGATTTTTTTAAAGTCATTTTTAATTTCAACTGAGTCACACATTTTCATTAACAGCTCAAAAAATATAGTAGGCTTCAGTATCACTTTAACAACATAAGAAGTGTAAGATTAGAGCTGCTTTGAAAAACAAGTTGAATGTTGATTTGGAAAGAGTTGTGAAAAACATTCAAAGCTGAACGATATAGGAAATTGTCTTGTGTTTTCTTGCTGCTTTGTCCAAAATAGTGGCTTAGCGACGTATAATATGACCGGTTATAATGGAGTGTCTGTGTTGCTTTTGGCCCTACTTCAGAAATAAGTTTTTTGTTAAAAAGCAGCCTTGATCCTCTTGCTCCCATATTAAGACATGCTCGTTCCCAGCAGGTCGCTCGGCATTGACACCATGCAGTGAAAAAACCTCCATGCATTGTTACTGGTGTCACACGCCATGTAAAACATCCGAAAAAAAACATTTTACTTCTCAAATAGGGTAAATGGGTAATGTCTCTTGTATAATTAAAGCGGCACAACACAACGCTGTGAGGTGACAGATCTGCATCGGAGCATAAAACATCACCCAGAAATGGTAAAACACATTGACTGGCAGGTCAAAAGAGAGTCAGACATGTGACTGACTGTTAGAAATAGGCCATATTTAGCTGAAAGTCTTTTACTATGGTATATTTATACCTTCAACAATGTTCCATGACCTATATCAGATATGAAGATGGTTCTGACATGTTGAAAGGTGGCCACTTTTGAAGAAATTCCACTTGAAATCTTAAGCTCTGTAGTTTCTCTTGAAACCTAATTTCATTCAGGATAGATTTCCTGCACAGCTATTGAAACTCTATTTAAAGATGGGTGGATTTGGCCTCAATATTATACAGAGATGTGTGGAAACAGACAAAAACTGAAAAATTTAAAAAGAAGATGTATCATTCTCAATACATAAGACCAAGAGCATGACTGCTGTAGCTCTTGTAATTCACCATTTTGTTTTTATCATTTATTTATTCATGCTTTTTTCTTTTCCCTTTTTCATTGTACGTGTTTGTGTGAGATTATATTTGTTTTGTATGTATAACTTGTGATTTTTTTTAATTCAAACTATTAAGTGTTTAAATGGGAAAAAAATTTGTGTGAAATATGGTGTAAAACACAGCTTGATACTGGCAAAATAAAAAGATTTAAAAAATGAAATGTATTGTAATTTCTTCTTTAAGTTGAATTAAAGGGGGATTCTGGGATTTGTTGATTTTGATTCAGCAGAAAACTATTTACTGACAATCTACTGTATTAAAGCTGTATTTTACATTGTGTCATTTCAATCTGGTAAAATAACCTCAATTGACATTTGCAAACATAATGTTAAATATTAAGTCAGTAGTAGATGGGTTGACAGATGTAAGTGATCAGGTAACATTATGTTAATGTATGCGTTAGCTTGAATAAAACATTTTATATGAAAAATTTTCAAAATGCATGATTACTGTGGCCACTGTGAATCTGGTACTAAGTATAACCTGATAATAAAATCATAATGTTTGTGCTGTTTTATGTAGTGTTCCTGCTTTTCACTGATTTCATTACCAGGTGACCAAATCCAATGGTCTTATGTTGAATGAAATTCAACATTTTTCTCTTACACTATGGAAGCATTTGTCATACTGCACAATAATACAGTAATACAGCAGTAATGTTTAAAGGATGCGGGTGGACAAAGATGTCTCAAACAGGCCTAATCATTACATATATGTGCATATTATACCTTTAAAGGTCCCATAATGTGATAATCTATCTTTACTGGAATTCAGGGTTTATATAACATCTATGGTGTAAAATCAAAAATGTGAAAATGTGAAGTTGCTCAGTCCTGAGAAATCCACAGGCTGGAAAAAACAGGCTGTTTTAGATTTTGGTGATTTGTGACATCACAAGTCATAGCCAATCGTAATAATCAGACTAAAAAATGGATGGGTGGAAAAGTAATCTCAAGTTACAACCAATCATATCTGAGCTAAATATACCCCCGCCCTCATGAGCGACTTCTAGGGTTCTCCACCAAACACGTAATATTTCTTCCTAGTGCAGAAACTCTGAAAACAGAAAAACAGAACTATTTTGCAATTATTTTTTGATCTTTTTCCTCAATTCTACTTGGTAAATATACTTCTTATTTTATTCATCTCTGTTCATTTTCTTGAACAATTAATTCATTTTGAATCTTAATTTGGTCATGTATTGATTACTTTGTTTTTTTTTCATACTCTTTGTTATTTCGCTCATTTTTTGACTATTTTCTTCACTTTGCCTCTAATTTTGTCCATTGTTGGCAATTTACTTGTAATATTGTTGGCTTTCGTTATTATTTTGTACATTATTTGGTCAATTTTAAGTCAAAACCCTGGGAAAAACAAAGCCAACTCTTAATTTTTCAGACCTAATTTTGCAGTAACCACAAATCTGAAAGCTTGTTTTCTCCCAAATGGAACATGACTGAACCACAAAATAAAATAAATAAGACCTCACAACTACAATCGTAGTGTCAGTTTTGACCAATTGTAGAGTTAATGCACTTTGGCTTCGCTGGGCAGATTTGTGACTTTATTTAACAACAGCAGCGTTTGCAAAGTATACAACACTAACACAACATACTCCAATTAAATTCTAATGTCAATGCACACTGAACACCCCCCCCCCCCACCCCACCCCCTTATGTACACACCAGTCAAAAGCACCTGGGGCTGACTTTAACGGCTTTTTAAGATTACAGCTCAGACCGGTTCCACAGCTGATGTCACCCACACTCCTCTTTTATTTTTTTTTTATTTTTGGCTTGCTTGGTGCAGACATGTGGGCGAGGCGGGTGTGTCCTTCACTGTGCCACAGCTTACTCTCTGGCCGGACTCATATATAATTTCTACACATTTCCCTAACCGCGACATGGCCAATATGAGACGCTTGGAACCCAACGAGCACACAAAACATGCCTCAGTCGCTGCTTTGTGCAAACATGCCTCAAGGTTTACAGCCACTTGGTGCCCATCCCCTGCCATTATCTATACGCAGCAGCATGTGTCTGAACAGTGATGAAAATGCTCTAACCACACATGAAATCCCAACATCTGTACCAAGGACACTGAGGCTCTGGAGGAAAACAGTGCCGGCGATAATAAAGCCATACTCTGGGGAAGCACCTTCCCCTCCCTCATTTGATCTTTCTTATTCCAAGTAAATAGCTTTTTAGTAAGTTTTGCTTGGAGCCTTCATGCGGACGCTGGATCCTATCTCCTTGCTTCAATATTTGTGAGCCTGACAGGGAACGAATGTCAAGGTCTCGATAAGCAGAACAAGTTCAGGGATATGAAGAATGATTCATGCAAAGCTTATTCACATGGTTACAGCTAAACAACAGGCCTATTCACTGGGCTGAACCCCCAGTGTTATGAGTAATTGTTTCACTGAGAGACAGTTGGTTTGGCAATGTAGGTGCAGGCAGGGACTTGTCCTTGCTGTCAGTGCTCAAACCTGAACAGGGAAACGGGAGAGAGAATGCAGAGCTGTCATCTGATAAGTGCATATCGTGATTATTTATTTAAAACCTCCGCTGACACTTTGGCAGCGCAGCATTCTTAAGAGGGAAGGGCAAACACTAAAAAAAAAAAATAAAAAATACCCGAGAGACTGTTGGAAAAATTGTTCCGAAATCCCTCGAGGTGTAAATTCGATGCAAGGTGGTGACATAACACTCGTCCCTAACTCTGAGCATCTGCTACACTTAAAGGAATTTGTCTGTGGGGTCTCAGTGTGATCCGTGATAGATTGTGTCTTCTAATTGGTTCTCTAACGGGGATGCCGGCGAGCCTCCGTGACGTTTTCCATAACCCGAGCGCTGCTGCTGCTGAACTAGCACTGCTCCACTTCTGTTCCGTGGTGCATTCTTATATCTGCTACGCTTGCTCATTGTGTGCCTCCTCGTTGATAGACCCCCGCATGAATAAAACATTGGAGATTAAGGAACGTATCGAGCTTACACGCCAGTAATATGGAATAGAAAAGCTGCACAAGCAAACACAAGTACAGCTTTATGTGCACACAGTCCGGCTTTGTTCTCAGAAGAATAAATACAGCTCTCCGTCGATTAAAAAAATTGTTAATCACGGAATTAACCGTGATTAGCTGCAATATATCTGTTTTTTTTCCACTTCCCAGATTCATAATACATATTGTCTGCTTTAATAAAAACAGTAAACTCTGCTCTGTACTGTCAAAGTGCAAAGACTAGCTGAGAAATATGGATTTGAAGTTTTTATTCATTTATTTTGATTGTGTTTTTTTCTGTTCAGTTTGCATCTTATTTTGATTAGTTTTTTTTTCAACCTATTAACCTCTTAAACCCTAGAGTCCCCAAGAGTTGCTCTGCAGCAAAGTGCATAAAACACTGCACTAATCACATAAAAATATATTCATACTGCACATCACATTAAACAGGAGAAACTCCACTACAACCACGTACTGTATAATAATGCGTTCCAGTTGGAATTTCTGAGTTCCCAGTCAGAAAGTTCAACTAGAACACCCTCTCAAATCAGAATTCCAACTCAGCAAGTCTAAGCAACCCCACCAACCCCGACTTTACACTTCAATATGGCTGCCACTAGACACAACTGAAGAAGCACCACTAATTTTTGGCGTATTTGCTTCATATAATGTTAGCCACACACACAGAACCATTCACTTTTTATTAGTGATCAGCCGATATGGGTTTTTCAGGGCCGATACGATTATTAGTAGTTAAGGAGGCTGATAACCAAGGTTTGGAGCCGATATTCATTTGCAGTAAAAGTGTAAAAATTGGCGTAAAAATGTTGAATAATACAAAACACTTAACTTGGTTTAAATGCCTAAAGCATGTTTATTTAACCAAACAAACAGAAAATAAATAGCTCCAGAAGTGCATGGATCCTAGACTCACAAGTTATTGTAGTAGTCGTGAGCTGTAGAGTTTCACGTGACTTTCACACAAACACACACTATTCTCCACATGACATACATTCAACCCATTGCAAATACATAGTCTACTGATTGTTTAGAGCCAGACTGGTGAACTAATGTGATGGTAAAAACTTATCAGCCTCCACCTTAGCATGTTTCACTACAATAAAACAAGTGAATTGAGTTTTTTACGCGTTCTCTCTCAATCACACACATGCTTTTACTATCACGGACTGTTTGACTGTCGATATTATCAGCACCGTCTTTCAAGTAATTCACAGACATGTCGGGAGGTACGTAAGAGGTACGGGAGGTACGTTAGCGGCAGATAATGTTTACCCCGCTGTATTCTGCTACACACTGTAACATTAGTGGTAGTTGTGAGACATAGAGCGCTGGGATGTTTATTACAATTTCGGGAGAGTTTTCTGAGTTTACCTTCGACACATATGCTTTCTCAGCAGAGCTTAAGTTCTCCACATGAGAAACCGTTATCTCTCTGCCGTGTGTGTATGAGGACACACACACACGGCTTATACATACTGTGGCTTGCTTAACCAATCAGATGGCGCCGTGGGTGGAACAACGCTGGAGACAGAAGCGGCAGGAGAGAGGAAGGGGTGGCTGAGCCGAAGTAACCCAGTTTTTAATTGATTTCTTGATATCGGCCCGTCCGATTTTAAAAACACAGATACCGATATACAGTGGGGACAATAAGTATTGGGCAACGTAAAAATGTGCAAGTTCACCCATTTAAAAAGATAAGAG